>CAJQUW010004568.1:17500-103551 GCA_907163375.1 Prostheceraeus crozeri | reverse complement strand
TTATAGAGACACAATTTATAAACAAGAAACATTAGAAATGCCCCAAAGATATGATGATGATACTTATATAGGATTATATTCGAATTTAAATATAACTTATTGAAATCGTATATAAATGGATTGGCTCAACAAGAGAAAATTTATATGTGGACAACACCTTATACTATTAACAATGACCATAATCATAATAAACGAACCGAAGGTTCCAGGGCTTTGCCCGATCTTAAAGAATCTTATGATAATAATGATGATAATAATATAGATGATGATTCTGAAACACCTGAAAATGGTGTAAATGGTAAAAAAGATTATAAAAATATTAGTAATTATAAAATTTATCTAAATTTCATTTTCTTACAATTGAAAATAATAATGAGGTATAGTTGAAGATACTGTTCGACAACTATGTGTCGGGTCTACAAAATTTAAATTAGGATTTACATCTAATCAATTTAAAATTTTATCATCTTTAATAAAAACTAAAAGTGATTCAGATTATGGTGGTGTTATTAAATTTTCCAAAAGAGATCAAAGACCAATATTTTTCTCTATTATATTATTATCAGATAAAAGATGTAATTTAGAATTAGATATTCCAATAAGAGAATGGTATCCTATCAGGGAATGGCATCCTATACCAAAAAGTGTAATTTATGATGTTGAAGAAACAATTTATGATGATGATGAAGAATCAATTGAGGATGATGATGAAGAATCAATAGTTAGTGAAAAAAAATTTAAATTATCTTTTGATAAAACTTTATATGATTAAACTTAATATGATAAAACTAAATATGATAAAGAAAATAAAATAACTTAAGAACGTGAAATGTATAATAATATATGATAAAACTTAATATGATAAAGAAAATAAAATAACTTAGGAACGTGAAATATATAATAATATAAAATAACACTCAAGTCCTTGATATTAGAATGTTTATATCTAAAATTAAAACACAATTTTTTCTTAAATTTTCTCTTAAAAAATAAAAAAAATGGAAAATACCAAGTTTTATTGTAACTTATGTAAAAAAAAGTTGCAAACAAAAAGAAGTTATCAATCTCATTTAAATAGTAAATTGCATTTACAAAATGTAGAACGAGTTGATGAAGGAAATATATTAAAATTAAATAGTTATATAAACTATCTAGAAACATTGCCTACTGATATAAAAGTTAAAAAAATGTTAGATGATTATTCACATTCGGAATATAAAAAAGTTTTTAATAGTGAAGATGAGACCGTACAAACCGAAAGTTCTAGGGCTTCTCCCGTACCAGCTGGAAGATATTTATTTAGCGATACTGATGAATTTAACGAAATAGATGAATTTGATGAAATTAAAAAAACGATGAAGCGGTACACGGGACATCAAAGATGTCTTCCAGGGCTTCGCCCGTGACAGATATAAAATATTTATTTAATCAGTCCGTGCACGGGACATCAAAGATGTCTTCCAGGGCTTCGCCCGTTGAACATAATGAAACCGATGAAACTTTTTATAATGTATTAACAAACTTTTATAATATATTTAAGAAATCTTTCAAATGTTATATGAATGTAGAAGTACTTTATACAAAAAATGGACCTGATGGAATTCCTGAAGAAATAATACAAGGACATTTTACAAATTCACAAGAAATTCATAATGTAAATGATATACAACCCATATTTGAATCGATGATACTTAAATTAGAAAATTGTATAATTGAAGCCCAGTTACGTGAATCTGGTTGGAGATTTGTTAAAATACTATCTAAGAAAATAGTAATTGATAAATATAAAAATAATACTGGTGGTAGTTATGTTCCTTTGCCTTTCAGTTCACCACAAATAATCAACATAAAAAATGAAGATGATTGTTGTTTTCTGTGGAGTATTATAGCACATTTACATCCTGCAGAATATCACAAAGAAAGACTAAGTCATTACAATAAAGAAGAATATATAAAGGAATTTGATCTTTCTGATCGTTTAGATGAATTTCCATATGATTATAATAGGTTAATAAAGTTTCATAAAAAGAATAAAAATTTAATAGAAGTAAATGTTTTTGAATTAAATGTGAATTATGTTTCTATTGGTAAAATTACTCCACTTTACTCAGATTCAAAAAAAATTTTATTTGAATAATAAAAATTTATGTCAATCAGAAATAGTATATAATGATAGAGGAAATTACATGCATCATAATATTTTTTACCAAGGAAATATAATATGTACTGAAAAATTTCAAATTGTTAAAACACTATCACCAATAATGATTAATCATAATAATTATAAAGGACGTAATTATAATTATGATTATGATTCCGATTATTTATCTTTATCTTTAGAATATCAACAAAAATTACAAAATTTAAATGAAAGTTTACAAAAATGTAAAACAGATTATCAACAACAAACAAAAATATTAGTACAAGAATATGGCCATAAATATCAAAATCAGATAGAAACGATTCAAAAATTAAATGAAGACAATAATAAAGACAAAAATAAAGACAATAAAGAATTAAATAATGAAGAAAATGAAACCAATCAAAAAATAAATGAATCTTTAAAAAAATGTCTACAACAATATAAAGAACAATATGATAAAGAATATAGTTATCAGTTACAAATATTAAATCAAAATTATCAACAGACTGAAAAAGATTTGTAAAGACGAATTGATGAAACACATGAAATATATCAAGATAAATTAGAAAAAGTAGAACAGACAAAACAATCATCACAAGCGAATATATTATATTATCAGGGTCATTTTATATTGTGTAAAGATGTTTCTATATTTACAAAAACTTCAGATAATGCTAATTTTCCCTGTCTCCAATGTATGACAAGCTTTAGAACTAAAGAAGAAATGAATAGACATTTGGAGAATTGTCAACAAAATGAAGCAGTCAGAAACACATTTCCAAAAGATGATTATTTAGAATATAATAAATGGTATTTTAAAAATAAAGTACCCTTTACTATTTATTGTGATTTTGAAGCATATAATGTTAATATGACACAAAATCGAACGGAAAGTTCCAGGGCTTCACCCGATTCTGAAAATGATAATTCTGAAAATGGTACGGGCCAAGCCCTAGAACCTTCGGTTTTTAATTATGAAAGAAGTGTAGCTGAACGAAGTAAAGAAAAATATTTATTTGAACAAAAACCATTATGTTGGGGAATGTACATTCATTCAAATTATCCTGAATTATTTAAATCAGAATATTATCAATACTATGGTGAAGATAGTTCAGAAATGTTTACAAAGAAAGTAGAAGAATTACAAAATTATTTTTCACAATTGCTTGAAACAAATATACCAATGATGCCATTAACAGAAAAAGAAAAATTAAATTTTATTAATGAAACAAAATGTTATTACTGTGGAAAAGAATTTACAAAAAATTATAAAAACGGCAAAGGTAGATATCTTGACAAGCGAAGCGACGGCTCTGCCGTCAAAGTAAAAGATCATGATCATCTAAATGGATTATATAGAGGTGCAGCACATAATTCTTGTAATCTTAATGCTAATAAATTTAAATATAACTTTGTTCCTCTTTATTTCTATAATGGTTCTAAATATGATTTCCATCTAGTAATGAAAGATTTATTTTCATCTGAAAAATTACAACTACAACAAATAAATGTACTATGTAAAACAGACGAAGAATATTTTTAAATGCAATTAGGTTGTATTAGAATTTTAGATGCATTTAGATTTTTTACTCCTTATTCATTAGATGTTATGGGAAAAACTTTGAAATCTGAACAATGTAAAATATTAAATAAATATAATTTAAAACCTTTAAAAGGAATATTTCCGTATGAGTATATAGCCTGCGGCTCACAGTCGAAGACTGATTTTAATTCTGTGAATAAAATTATGGAAGAAAAACAACTTCCTCCAATAAATAAATTTAAATCAACATTAAAACAATCACAATTATCTGACGAAGACTATGCAGAAGCTGAAAAAAATTGGAGAGAGTTAAATTGTAGAACAATGTATGATTATACAATGAAATATCTACAGATAGATGTATTAATACTAGCTGATCTTTTCGAAAACTTTCGTGATATGTGTTTAGAATATTACGGAATAGATCCATGTTATTGTTATTCTACACCAGGTTTAACATGGCTAGCAGGATTAAAACATACAAATGTTAAACTTAAACATTATAAAGAAAATACATATGATAAATTATTATTTTTTGAATCTGGAATTAGAGGTGGAGTTTCATCAGTTTTAGGTAATAGATATGTTAAATGTTATAATAAGAAAGTAAATCCTGATGATTATGGAATAATGAAACCTTTATCTCCAGAAGAAAGTGATCAGTTTATAAAATTGTTTAATCAAAATATAGAAGGACTTATATCAAATGAAGGTAGTCAAGCAGCAGTTGATGAAATCATGAGAGAAAACTATTTGTTATATTATGATTTTAATAGCTTATATTCTTCTTGCATGATACAAGAATTACCAACAGGTGAGATGGAATGGTGTAATATTCGTACGACATCAGAGATGTCTACTAGGGCTTCGCCCGTTCTAGATTATCAAAAAACATATGATGGAAATTATAATCATGGTTATATATATGAAGTTGATTTAGTATACCCTGATGAAATAAAAGATAAAACAAAATATTTTCCTTTCGGTCCCGAAAACAAAATTCCTAATATAGAAGATTTTTCAGATTATCAAAAATCTTTAATTCCTAAAAAATACAGACCAACAAAAAAACTTATGTTAACACAAAGCAATAAAGGAAAGTATGTTGTTGAAGGAAGAATGCTAGATTGGTATTTAGATCATGGAATGATTCTCACCAAAATACATCGAAAACTATTTTATCAAAAATCTAGGTGGTTAAAAAATTATATAGAGTTCAATATTGAAAAACGTAAAATAGCTAAAAGAAATAAAGATGATTTTGGAAACGTGTTCTTCAAATTAATGAATAATGCATTTCATGGTAAGACTTTAGAAAATGTGCGTAATAGACAAAATATTGAAATAGTTTATGATAAAGATAGGTTTCAAAATTTAACAAGGAAACCTACATATAAAAGAACTACTAGATTTAGTGATGAACTATGTGCTGTACATTTACGTCGAATTAGCGTAAAACATGATAAGTTTAATTTCATTGGTTTCACTATATTAGAATTAGCTAAACTATTTATGTATAGATTTATATATGATTATTTAGCACCTGCTTATGGCAAAAATTATAAATTACACTTTACAGATACCGATTATGTTTTCTTAGAATTAACAATACCGTATAACTCTTCACTTGATGAAGAAATTAATAAAATAAAAGATATCATTCATCCTTCTGATTTATGTAAAGTAAAAGATGAATTAGAAGGAAATAAAGATTTCATAACAGAAGCTATATTTTAAAAATCTAAATGTTATTGTTATAATACAACTAATAATATTAAAACACATAAAACATTAAAAGGAATTTCAAAGGCATCAGTGGCTAATCAAATAACATTTCAAGATTATAAAAATGTATTATTTAATAATGAAATAAAAACAGCATGTAATTATAGACTTAATTCAAAGAAACATAAAATGTATTTAAAAGAAGAACATAAATTAGCATTAGATCCATTTGATGATAAAAGAAAAATTTTACCTGATGGAATAACTACTTTACCTTTTTAATTTTCTAATTTCTAAGATAGACAAATTTGATATATATATAAAATAAAAAAAAATATTGTAACACTATATTTGTATGTTTTTTATCACTCCGCGAAAATATTTTCTATCGACTTTCAGTCAGAGAACAATTGTTCGATAACTCTATCATGAATTTTTTATCAATATTAATTGTAATGAAGCCATAATCTTTTGACCAAGCATTGTT
The DNA here is from genome assembly GCA_907163375.1 of Prostheceraeus crozeri. Taxonomy (NCBI): domain Eukaryota; kingdom Metazoa; phylum Platyhelminthes; order Polycladida; family Euryleptidae; genus Prostheceraeus; species Prostheceraeus crozeri. The sequence goes on along the minus strand of CAJQUW010004568.1, from coordinate 97,653 downwards.
ACACGATTGTTTAAATTCATCTTTATTTCTTACGCATAAATCTCTTAACAAATCACTTAAGTTTCTTGCATTTATTTCAAATAGTATAAATATATTTGCATTCTTTCTAATAACACTTCCGTCTAATGAATACATACTTTGTGTTAAATAAAAAACACTACAGTTATTATGTCTACCTCTTGTGAAATAATTTCTCTGAACTGACTGATTTCTATCATTAACACAATCATCAAAAATTACACAATGTTTCATTGTTTTATCTAGTTTACTAGGATCTTGCATATTACCACTATCATCTATTAATTGTATTTTTATATGCTTATTTTTATTGGATTCTACTAACTGACTATTTTTTGCTGCTTCTTCGCACCACGAACTTATTTCTTCTTCATCTTCAGATTTTTCATATTCTTTGAATAATGAAGCAATTGCTGTTTTTTTAAGATTATTTTCAAATCCATATTTTAAAAATTGATAGACGGGTTGTTCTGCCGTTGTTGTATAAATTATAAGATTGTTATAATCCAAAAAATTTGGAGTCGTTAAAATTTTAAATAATAGATATGCTTTCCACATCCTGATCTTCCACAAATAACTGACAAAACTTTATTAGATAAATTTGGATGATGATTAAATTTAAGTTTTTTTTTATTTAATGGTAGTACTTCACTCATTTTTTAATAAAAAAATTTTATTTTTATTTTTTTTTGTTTCTAAAGAAGAAGAAGAAAATTAAACTTCTCTAGCTTCGCGTGGGAGTTTATACCTCTCGAACGGGAGTTTATACCTCTCGAACGGGAGTTTATACCTCTCGAACCAAAAGATCTATCATAATCTCTTCACCTCCAAAATTTATTTCTTGTCCTTTTTCATCAGTGATTCTAATGTTAATGTTGTTAATAGTTTTTCTTGTAATAGGGAAATATATTAATGTTTGGGGAAATACATTTAATCTATAACCAATGGGTACAGTAAAAGCTGGAAAACTGAATATTAAATTTGATAATTTTCCATTTATATATCCACCTTCAATAATGTCACAATGTACAACAATTGAATTTATTTCAGTTATTTTAGGAATCTTCTCACCTAAATGATAACCTTGACTATAGGTTTGTTTATTAAATCCTAATAGCTTTGACAATGATCTATCATGATTAAAATCAACTTGATGATTTTCGTCTAAAGTAAGAGAAAATTTATTAACTGCCGGTTCAACTGCAAAATGTAATTGTTTCTTATCTTTAAATGGTATACCTAAATTTCTCTTAATTTCATTTGATATTGATTCAACTTCGTAAGAACCAGGAAGAAAAGTTTGTATTTTCCATGTTTTGCCTTCATCAGTAGAATATCTAAATTGGTCATTCACATCTTTTATAACATTTTGAATAGTGTTAAATGTAGAGAAACTAGTCAATGCAATTTGATAATTTTTATTTTGTTCCAAATGTAGAATGGGTTCTAAATTACAAGTGTGTGATGAAGTAGTTGTTATAATTTTTAACGTCGTACTAAATTTTGATGAACCCAAAATCTCTGTTAGATTTTCTAAATGATTATTAATTTTGTCTAAATCTGCTGAACACATTTTTTAGTTAAAATTTTAAATAAATATTATAGCTAAAAATCATAGATAAAAATCATAGATAAAAATCATAAATAAAAATCATAGATAAAAATCATAGATAAAAATTAGAAACAACATATTTCAGCTACGGGCGAAGCCCTTAAAGACATCAGAGATGACCGGTTATACTTTTATAATCCTCTTCATTTAGAATCTTCTTTTCTAACAGTCTTTTTAATATAGCATGAATTTCATTGAAACTAGAATTATGTCCTTCTTTTATTGCAGATATTAAAATATTTAATCTATTTAGTAATTCTTGTGGTTCATCTGGTAAAAATACAGTTGTTTCTGTTTTCTGTTTTTCAGATAAACCTTTTCCTACTTTAACTCCGGTTGATAATAAATTTTCTAATTGTTTATAACGTCTTAGAGATTTTACTGCACCAACTCTATCTAACATAGCTTTATATTTTATAAGATCTTCTACAGCATAATTATTTAAATCTGCTCCTCTTAAAAGATCAACAAAATTTCTATCTAAATTAAAAGGATATTTATCTGGTGAAAAAATTAAACCTCGAAAAGGTTGTGGAAATATTTCTTTTTGTCCGAGATAAAATCTAGGTATTGTTTTTCCATCTATAAATGAGATAGAATGTTCAAATTGCATAGATTTTGGTAATTTCTTATTAATGTTTGATTCTAGTAATCCATAGTCATCTAATATACTTTTATGCTCTGGATCTGTTATATCAATTTGTTTAGCATTATTTGTAAGTTCTTTTTCAAGAGTTTTAAATGGTTTCATAGTTTTTTCAAAATCAGTTTTTACTTGCTGGGTTTGCTGCATTTTTTCAAACATATCAGATTGAATACCAGCTTTTATCATTCTATGTTGAAGATGATTTTCTTTCATAATATTTCTTTGTTTTATTAACTCTTCTAATTGTTTTATTCTTTTAAAATCATCAGCTCTAATTTTATCCATTTTTAAAATATAATATTTGAATTTTGTGGTAACATTGGAATACAGCAAAAACATTTTACTGAACAAATTATTTTTTTATTGCTTTGTTGTCTGACATCTTTTCGTTTAAAGTTTTCTCGTTTTAAGTTTTGTTTAATAAAGTTTTGTTTAATAAAGTTTTGCTTAAATTTTCGCTTAAAGTTTTTAGCTCTTCTAAAAAAATTTTGTCATTTTCTTCATTAGAAATTTTATCATCACTAGAAATTTTGCCATCCTGTTTATTCTTATCATCAACTTTTTCGGACTTTAAATGAAATGGCGTTTTATTAGCTTTATTAGCTATTTGATCAAATTTTTCAATCTCATCTAACGTAATAACATTATCATCACATACTCTTTGAAAGTAGTAATGTAGCTTATCATAGACTTCTTTAATATGTAAATGCTTAGCTTTTAATGATTTTCGTTTCTTAGTTATTAAAGATTTATCTAACATTGTAACAAGTGAAGTTGCAAAAACACCCGTACCTGTTAAAGCAGTAGCAACTACTGGAATTACTAAAACACCTGAAGATATAACAATTGTTGAAGCACCTAAACTTATTGTTAAACATGCTCCAACGCCTTGTGTCACATTCTTAGCTATCGTCCATCTCTTTCTTAATTTTTTATAATGCTCTAATCTTAATAATAATTGAGATTCCTTATCTTTCATATAACGTACTCTATCTTTGTGTTTTTCTTTATTCATTTTTTCAATGTTAATCTTTTCAATGTCCATTAAAGTAGAACTACGTTCATATGATAACGAAGGATATATTCTTGAGGTTCCTTCCACTTTTGTTTCATCCACTTTTGTTTCTTCCATTTTTAAATGAATATTTTGAATAAATATTTTGAATACAATCTTCTGCTATATTAGGACAACGTGATATTTTTTGGGCTACCTAAATTTTCATCTGCCTACATTTTCGGCCTTCGGGCTTCGCCTACGTGATATTTTTCGGCCACGTGATATTTTTCGACCACGTGATATTTTTTAGATTACGTGATATTTTAAGACCGCCTCAATTTTCGTCCGTGATATTTTGAGACCACCTAAATTTTCGATTACGGGATATTTTGTGACCGCCTAAATTTTTGAAATTTTGATTTTTTTGAAAATTTGTCACTACCTAAATTTTCGCCCTTCGGCCTTCGGCCACGTGAAATTTGAAATCTACCTAAATTTTTGAAATTTTGATTTTTTGAAAAAACCCCGCAAAAGTGTGACATCCGGCGCAAGCGAAGCGAAGCAAAGCGCAGCGAAGCGTCGCGCCGGATGTCACACTATATACTACTAACGACGAACTGAGTGAACGAAGAAAAAAATCAGATGAACGAGGAACTGACATTTTTTCTTTATTTCACAAGCTTGACACAACATCTGGCATATTTGGAAAAACAGTCCTTAAACACGAGAATAGCCTGCTTAATACGAAACCACTGAAATTGTTCAATGAAAAACTGTAGAAAGCCATGTAAACCTCAATAATGAGCTATTGCTACAAACAAAATTAATCGCTTGTTTGCTCAACTCAATTTACTAACTTTGGAACTGACTCAGCGTATTTCACAAAGGTCTATCTAACAGCATACCACCTTAACACCTTACCATCTCATTGTCATGATGTTGCTACTTGAAGTTAATAATTGCTGTGAATTATCTGTCATGAAAGACATCGTCTCAACTACATTACTGTCAGAAAGTTTGACCAAAATCAGAATATAATAATCAAATCAATGAAAAACTCTGCAAGTCCAAGCGGCATGAAACATGTAGAACAAGATAATTTTTCAACAATGAACAACAACAAATAATTGTCTGTAAAGATACTCAAGTCATGTTTCTCAAGCAAAAGCAATCGATGCAAATTGCTTATAATATCCACATCTCAATAATACAATAAAACCAGTGGTCGGATTAAGAATTCTCAGGATTTTCGTGCCCACCCCTCGGAATTCGTGCCCATGCAGTGCCACCAGCTCAAAGAACTTACTGCTTCATATGCACGACTACAAATCGCATTTTAATTGAATTGCATAATCTTCACATTGTTTTTTGAGCCCGTAAATGCACATTTGTTGCATATGCATGTATATGCAATAGAAACTAGTCAACTGAAAATATGCCGAAATGCCTAGAAATGCACTTTGTATTTAGCTACAAGTACGAGTATTGTTCGTGGCACGTATATTGCGTGGAAAAGTTATCAGGACAGCATTATCATCGTCACTGTCAAGGTAAACACTAATCCTTCTAATCATTAACTTTTGAAATAGTATCTCAAATTTTTCTCATCCATTGTTTTCGACATTTCATTCAGAAGAACCTTCAGATTTGCATCCGGATCCTTCAGACTTTTCAGAGTCTCGTCTTATCTTCCTGATATGGGTCTTTTCGCTTTATCATCTTTGATTTTCTGTTCATTTTGTAATGTTGACTTGTAAACTGGTTTGTGCTGCTTCAAAGTATTTATAAAGGAAAACGTCGCTGAAATCGGGCGATATAAATATAATTTGACCGGTTTCGAGTGGAAGTCGAAAATTGAGCTCCCACTCTTCCTCAGGAATTTTTTGACGAAAGAATAGACCATAGAAATAATAATGATAATGCGTAATGCCTATTACATAAACGGCGTGGGAAAAATTCAAATGATCAGTAGTGGAGTCATAGAAATGGAAGTCTACATTTTACATAAGCTGGGGCATGCCTTTCACACACAATCAAAGCAAATGGAACAACATGTAAATCATCCAATGCAATTTGCGCTCTCAGTTTCCAGGGCTGTGGATTCCACTACATCGGTGAGAGATCAAGATCACTAGGGGAGAGAATGAACGAGCGCCGATTTGACATCAGACATTGTAAGGATGATAAAGTGGTCCCTTATCATTGCATTCAACATCAGCATTCCTTGGAAGATGTTAAGGTCAGCCAGCTAATGGCCGACTGGTCCTTCGACCTCAACATGCAGCATGTATTCCAACGATCCCTTATATATGATCCACAATCCGCTGGCTGTATGTAAAATGTAGACTTCCATTTCTATGACATCTTTCTATGACTCCACTGATCGTTTGAATTTTCCCACGCCGTTTATGTAATAGGCCTTTACTGTGGTATATTCTTTTGTAAAACAAATCCTGAGGAAAAGTAGGTGCTCAATTTTTGACTTCCACTCCAAACCGGTCGAATTATATCTATATTGCCCAATTTCAGCGACGTTTTCTTTTATAAATATTTCGAAATATTTTCGTATCGTCAACCGATTTACAAGCCTTTTATAAGCTTTGTGTGGCACGCTTTTGGTGGTGGGTTCGCCTGCTGCTGATCGTCCAAGATATTAAAGGAACTGAAGCGAACTGTAGGCCGTAGCTTGCTGATGAGACCCGTGCATCTTTGTGGGGTAAACTCGGCTAATTCGGAGGCACCTCTATTTTGGAGGTATTTAATTTGATCAAATAATTTTCTTACTTAAAGAAATCCGATATTCTACACTTCACACATGGATATCTAATATGTAGTATGTACACTGTAGGCCTACGTCAATCATGTCAGAATGATGAAAAATTCTACAGGGGATGTAATGTTACACGATACTTTTTATACAGCTAACCATAGATATGTGACAAAAATTCGCTGTTCATGCATACACATCGTTGGAAAGTCAACATTTTGTGATATAATGCCGACAGACAACTATGTATTGACTGAACATTTGTTGCAAGTTAGAAACTCAATGAAAATCAAACTAGATCAAAATACACCAGCTAGTTACTCAGCTAATTCATTGAAAAGCAAGTATTTTTTCATTGGCTGACGATGGATCGGTACACACGCATTGCTGCTGCTAAGAAGGAAGCAACGGTCAGCAGAATATCAATCTATAAAGCCTCCAGGCAATACGGCTTCCGCGAGACTACATTGAGAAGACATGTCAAAACTTCTATCAATCCGAATCCTGGTAACCCACTATCCCTAGTCGACAACCAAGAGCGGGAGTTAATTAAGTATTCGACGGATATGGCTCGATTAGGGTTCGGATTGAAAACAATCGATATGATTCGTTTTGCGAGTACTATGGCTGGAAATAGCAGTTATATTGGCTGGAACTGGCGGTCCTCTTTCAAAAGACGTGGCAATATTTCAGCGATAGCGCTCGAGCCAGTAGCCCACTATCGAGAAACGATTGAGAAACGCGTTATGATGGACGACTTCTTCGACAAGAACGGAGCTTAGGGAGCCGAACTGCATCTGGAAGATACGCCTCATCTCATAGGCCTATGCAATCTGGATAGAACTAGACTTCAAATGGCGGGATGATCTAGGCGCCCGGTGGCAATCAAAAATAAGTTATATTCATGGATTATTGTGTTCATAATTTCTATTCTGAAGTTATGGAATATTCAGTTGAGCTTCAGATTATCGACACAGGCCTACTACTCATTGGCAGCATCAATTATCAAGAAAAATTAATGTTAAAACCTTATTAATATGTTGAATGAACAACGAAATAATTATAATATCAATCTCATGGTAATTCCTTTCATGTATGCACTATATAATTCAAATACTACCACCAAATTGGAAGAGTAGGCTATACCATGGAATTCGCTTTAATTAGAGTTTACAGCAAAATTACCCGAGTCATCTATTATTTTTCTGATTGGTTTTCTTCTGTACGTAAATGAAACAATGGTGTGTTAGAATCATAAGAGGTTCCCTGAACTAAGCTGAGGAGTAAATATTGCTCGATCGAATGACGTATGCCTGTATTATTTCGTTTTATTATTTTTGAAAAAAGATTTGATTTCCAGAATCAGCAACGAATTAAGTTGTTTTAATACATACAACTAATCAATGCATGAAGCATATTAAAACAGAGCTATTAATACAGATTGTGTTCGAAAATTCAGGTGATTTTCAGAAAAAGATGGGCAAGAATTTCAGGAGGTCCAATTTTCGTGCCCGCACTCGTTTTTCGTGTATTCGTGCCCACTTTCGACAAATTCGTGCCCAAATCCGACCACTGCAAAACACATGACTTTGTAAAGCCAACGAATGATTATCATAATAGAGCACAATTATTTAATTTTTAATTTGGCAATCCCTTTTGAAAACAGATACATCATTGCTAAATACAAGAATTTAATGCCAAAAATATGAGAAAAAGCTTTATCACAGATTGAGTTTCCTTGAATCTTTTATTTATTCATTGTAAACAGTCTCAACCAAACCAAAAGTAAAAGAGATAACATAAAAAACAAAACGATTGATAACCAAAACTTAACTCATTAACTGAATGTGTTAAATTTTAATCAATAAGCTTACGAATTCATTATGTCTTTTCTTATATGGGAATGCATCTTCCCCAGTAAAAAGCTTTCCTTCGTCCTCCGATAAGTCATTTTGTCTAAAATAGAGATAGCACACATGCATATGTGAGTTAGGGTCATTTTCGTGTTCATCAGATCATAAGTGGTTTAAGTGACTAGTGTTTAAGAAGTAGCTGAGGAACAATTTCCAAACAATATTTAAGAGCAATAGCAACATAAGCAGATAACATGAATATGACTTCAATGTGAATCTTTGAGATATATTTTAAACGAAATACGTCTCAAAGACAATTTCAAATTACTTCATTCAATATAGAGTCCTTCTTGGTTGTTCCTAAAAAATTAAGATGCGCTGATGAATTTATAGCAAGTGTTCATCACAAAAAGGAAGATTCAAGAAAACGGGAGCGCAAGCTTATCATAAAAAACAAAGCATTTGCATGATCCGGAGATTAAAAATAATTTAGAACCTACGGAGTGGAATTCCTCAGAATGTCAATAAGGCAAGCACAAAGAAGGGTGAACTGGCTGTTGAGCAAACTTGGCACAATTTCCCGAGTTTCAAAAATACATCCCATACAATAATTGACTTTAAATAATTTTACTACTTCGAAACAGCATTCTGTTCTTTAAATTGCTTAAAGCTGATTCACGTACCTACGACTGTGATGACGTGTCGGATTTTCGCTGTAATAGTAATAAAGTACATAATAATAGCTACTGATGGACTTACACGGAACCAGGTATTCATACGACGCGGTGTTAGTGCGCAGTAATCGAACTTCAACATCAACATGAAGAGCGATCAGTAAACTCAAGACAGAATTACTGAGATACAGTACTTCAGTCAAAAATGGGTGGAATTATGGCCGCGCGAATGTCGTAAACAGCCGAGCGAAGCATTCCGAGGCTAGATTCTCTCATAATGTCACTAAAAAGATGCGTGCATGTAATAGTGCTACAAAAATATTAGGTCTAGGCTGCATGCAGTCGTGCTTAAGACATATAGTAAGCCCTCATATTTGTCAGAATGCAAGCTAGTGAAACTCTAAAAACTTAAACACATTGATGACCACTGTCTTCTTTTTAGGACGGTTCCTAAAACCGAGCGTTTGACTGATTCTTATTTATTTCAACTTTTCATTTTGACTTAGTTGAATGATTTACAGCCTATTTGAATATTTTCAACAGTCTGTTCATGTCATGTTATTATCATATAAGAAATAATTCCATTTTAATTCATTTGATTTTCAAAGCTGAAAAGTGGCTGTATAAAAGAAAAAACAAGCGTTTATAGCCACTCACACTTAGCTTAATTAGAACATTGTTAAAATGATGTTTTTGCATCAACCTAAATTGCTGATAAATGAATTGAGTTCAAAGTTATTAAAGAATGATTTCAACCCATCCTTCTTTAGGACGGCGGTCACTTGAGTTACCAGTTTATCAGCAAATTAATCTCTTGAAAACTTGCAATGTAACTGTGTATATTCCTGTTCTTTATTCCAACAAGATTTTTTTCGATGATGCTGCACTACAGTCGACATGGCACCACGCAAACAGCACATTCTTGGAAATTAAGTCATAATTGGATGTCAAGACATGATCCACATCAACTCAAATAGGCTACATACCGCAATGAAGGTGATATGAAAGGAATACGATGCCTCACTTGGACGTTGGAGTATGGGTAGTTTGTGATTGAATAGTACGTTGCCAATACTAGGATGTTTCACATGCACCCATTCCGATTTTCGAACACTTGTGCACTTATAAACCGACGAAATAGGTTTTATTAGTGCAGTAGGTCTACCCACATACATGGTGCGTTGTTTGAATTTAGTATTCTATCGCGAAAAAGTCGGGAAGTACACAGCACAAAACAGATAAATGATACAAACACGCAGAAGTCATTAGTCACTTACGGTCGGAATGATGTTAGATGCATCAGGAATGTGGAGTTGCATCATTTTCATGGGACTCCGACTGCGGGTAGTGAGTATATAAACCTAGTTTTTCTTTTAAAAAATGGAAACCTACACTGTAGATAATTATGGTCCGACCTGAACCTTTTTCTAGTGATAATTGTTGCACATTTATCAATTATCTTCTATGAAAGTGTATCAACTATACACAATTTTGAATTAACTTTTGGCGTTTGACTGTTTGAAAAACAACGAAGAAAATGCTGTATTCTTAAGTCACCACTCCATTCCATTATTCATTCTTACGAATATGATGGCGTCAACAACATTAGCCTCAAGTCGAGATCGTAGGTCACTTACCTGAAGTTTTACGCCCAATAACAGGCGTTCCACGGACATTTGTGTCGCATGTATTGAGAGGAGTTGACATGCACATTTCAAGATATCGGAGCACTCGATGGCCTGATGCATGGTGATGTTTCCTTTACGCCGCTGGGATATCATCATTAGCTTATTGCTTGTTTGATTTCGACTTTTTTTGTCTGTACTTTTGTTTGAAGGAGAAATGAGACATCAAGACAGTGACAGTTATACAAGGCGATAAATAATTTGTTTGTTCTATGTTTCAGTTCTAGTTATAGTCCGGAGTCAGGACTCCGACTCCACATCCCTGAGATGCAAGCACATGATTTCCAATCGTGAGGGTCTTCTTCCAACAGGAAAGACAAGTCTTCGGTTGGAAGGAGGCCAACGAAACTGCTCAATTCTCACCGTTAAACCGTACACAGTGCTTAAAGCAGCAATGATGGAATACTCAATAAGTCAATACCAGCTGTTTGCAATTACAAGCACTTCACCATGAACTCATGGATGGTCTAACAGAAAATCATGAAGTTGTACTTCATGTAAGTAAACATGTAAGTTAAGATCTTCAGTACATTGATTGATTGCCAATCATTTGCAGCGCATCAAACATTTTTAAATAAATTTACATAATAATAGCATGCATTAGTAAAATGTATTAACTATCATCATTTAAAGAAAATATTTTGGCAACACACCTTCATCCGCAAATATTAGAGCAATAATTTCTAGGCCCCTTGTGTCCACTGTCCTTAAAATAGGGCGATGCTGAAAAAGCGAGATGCCGTGATCTATGTCAAACCTTATCACGATATATGACAACTACATCAGTAGGAAGTGCAAACGAACTGTCAGAAATTAGAATTAGTATAATCTATCCTCTGCCATGAAAGTATGCCAAAAATGGCTGCAGCAGTCAGATGGCGATTATTTTCAAGTTGCTAAATACACATAGGCCCATTATTTTCAAAATGCAACGCCATTTCGAACGAAAATTAAACCTGCTGTCAAATGCATAAGGGTCTGCAAACACTAAGTTTTTATCTCATATCCCTGTTACTGCTACAATCTACGAACATGATAGACATCAGGGACACACAAAAATACACTTTCCCCTTCAACATCCTGAGAATAACACACTTTCATCAACAAATCATGAAAGTCAGTAAATCGGATCATTTTAATGTCCTCGTATTTGCATGAAATTGTCCTGTGTCATTGGTAGTTGTCTATTAGGTGCCATTTCATGAAGTAAGATGTAAAAGTAAATGCGACATATTTTCATGCTTCATAAACCAAACCATGAAGAAGATATCATACCTTAAAACTAAGATTTTTAGTGAAATAAGATTGGCCAACCACGTTGGAATTTGTCCTTCAATTTCAAACTGACCGGGTGTACAAAAGTTCATACAGTATCACAGCTTGAGAGAAAATTGCGAATTTAAACATATCTGCTTGTTATCAATTAATTTTATAATGCCACGCATTACAAAAATCCTTCACCACACAGTATTAAAGGACTACAGTGGAGAAACGACATGCGTAACGGAACTTTCCCTTTATGCACAGTACCTTCAATGTGTAGTGTGATGGACTTTAATCACAATCCTTACTAATAAAAGTGGTGCATTCATGACCATAGAAATCTGACACTCTTGAATGACTAGAACCACAGACATCGAACATTAAAGCTTTAAAGCACATTAAACCTAGTTGTTGATGTTCGATGTCTGTGACTAGAACGGAGAGAGTGATTGAAGACCATGGAGCGTCATGAACACGTATTGTCATGACAACGGTGCCTAAACGATGGCGACTTCCAGTGACTGACAATGAGAAGATACCAACAACCTATATCGTCAGTCATTGATTTTTGTCAGTAATTCGTTCATGACTTTCGGGTACCTTATTATTTACAGGATTCTCCACTAGGGTGGTTGTTTAATTGGTATCTTCCGTTTCCTGGATCCTTCGAATTATTTTGACCGTGTCGTGCCTTGATTCGGTTGTAAATTTCATGGCTATATTACGTGATTCTCTTTATATCCAAAAGCCTCTATGTTCAAAACATAGAGTAAGAATGTTAGGTAAAGTGGTAACTCCGCATTTATTAAATCCCCAATGTGTATACAGTTTCGATTTCATTAACCCTCTAACTACCATGGGGTCAATTTTTGACCCCACTAATGATCTTTTTCATAGCAAATTTCTCACAAGCTCTCCAACATGTAATGGTTCTGTGACTTTGTCTGCATGAATATTGCGCTTATATTTATGTATTTGGATATGTAATAATGTTATTTATAAAGGCGCATCACTGGAAAATCAAAATTCCATCACTAATTACCATGGGGGTCATGTTTTGACCCCAAGTTCCAATGCACCAGAAAATGTTATGATGCGTTAACATATTTATCTTGTTTACTGGTGCCAAATTTACAATGCTGTCAGATTCCTAATTAATTGATTTATCTTTTTGTCTGAAATAATAGGTTGCTGTAGTAGATCGAATTATTCCATTATTCGATCCATCTTGTGTAGGCCTATATAGCCTTGATGATATCCATTCACAAACAGAATATGCCTTTGAATATCGCATGATCAATATCAAGTATATTGACGATGAGCTTTCGTCACACGTGTGTTCCTGGCAAGCGTGCGGTCTGAGCGACTTCTAACGCCATACACACAAAGCGGAGATCGCACGCTTCATACCAAGATCTATCTGTTTTGATGAATTGCACGTGCACTGAAATCATCCGAACTTCGATCGAATGACTCACGACTAGGTAGTGGAAAGACGCGGTATCAGTGACATTCATTTATTCTGTGACTGGCAGACGCTTGTGAACAGTGACATTACATTTGAGGTGTTTATGGCCGAAGGCTTTTCGTCTCGAAGGACACAGCGAGCTGCTGCTCTTCTGGCGACTAATACGTTGGAACTAATATAGAAGAAGAGTCCACTGATGATGATGATGTCTCAGAAGCAGAAAACTTCAGTGAACCAGCTAATCAATTATCTGAAGTGAGCGACGATGATGACGTCTTGGAGGATGAAAGTTCGGAAAGTAGTAAAGACCAAGAAACTCATGCACGAGATGGAAGTATCTGGAATCCTCATCCATCGTCACAGGGTCGTCGAAGGCAACATAACATTGTGCGTGAGCAACCAGGTCCCACAAAATCAACCACAGAACGATCGGGTGACCCATTGGGAGCTTTTTATTGCTTCATAACACCAAGTATGATAAGAATGATAATTACACATACCAATGAAGAAGGTCATCCAGTTCTTGGAGATAGATGGAAAAACGCTGACGAAAAAGAGCTGCAAACTTATATTGGACTTCTTATACTGGCTGGTGTGTATCGTGCAAGATTGGAACCTATTGAACATCTGTGGAACCGAGATCATGGACGCCCTGTTTTCGCTAAAGCAATGTCGAAGAATCGATTCAGTGAACTCACAAGATGTCTGAGATTCGATGATAAAAACACGAGAACTGACCGACGTTCTAGAGACAAGCTAGCTCCAATTAGAGATTTTCATGATCTATTTGCTGCCAAGTGTCGATCAAATTTTAAACCGAGGACGAATGTTACAGTAGACGAGCATTGGTGTTATTTCGGGGACGGTGTGGTTTCAAGATGTATATACCCAGCAAACCGGGGAAATATGGAATCAAGCTTCGGCTCATGTGTGACGTTGAGACAAGCTACTGCTCAAATTTGGAAGTGTACTGTGGAAAAACTGGGCACTCAGCTGAAATCGGCCAAGGAGCCAGAGTGGTCATGCAAATGACAGAACACTTGAAGAATTCCGGACGCAATGTCACAGGAGATAACTTTTTCTCTAGCATTTTTCTCAGCAATGCTCTGTTATCAAATAACCTGACCTACGTTGGTACAGTCCGACAAAATAAACGGTTTTTACCTCCAGTGATAACATCGAAGTGTGGTCGAGAAGAATTATCATCGAAATTTGCATTTCAATCGAATGCAACTCTTGTTTCATACACTCCAAAAAAAGGAAGACTGGTTGTCCTGATGTCGACACAACATCACAGTGCAGAAGTATCCGATCGTGTCGACAAGAAACCTGATATGATTTTAGAATACAATCGAACGAAAGGTAAGCATAAATAAATTATTTTCATTGTTCAGTTGTACATTATTTCTAAATGGTTTTGATTCACAGGCCAAAAGTAGGGTCAACTCCAGACAAATTATTGCTCAAAATATTCTTTATTATTTGATAACTTGAAGTATAAATTTCGAGCAATAACTTGTGCATTGTTTGCATTATTGTCTGGAGGTAACCCTACTTTTGGACTTTTGGCCTATTAGGCAATCATGAATTCAAACCGCTTCCTACTGACACCTCTTCCATATAGATGGTTTTGATTAGATGCTGGACTTTCATTCACCTGCACGTCATGTATAGTCTATGCACTGCATGCTTGAAAACAACAGACCAATTGAAATTATAGGATATTTCCTCAGACGTTTTAATATAGAAACATGTTCTCACTTCGAAACCAGCTTTAGTGACACAAAATTAAGTTTATCAAAACATACATGTGCTAACAAAGCGGGATACTGTCTTTTTGCAAATAATTTATATCAAAATTTCTATACTCCTTTGAATACATTCTCAGATGCATCTACATGTAAAATGCATCTAGAGCTAAAATAATATTTCTCAGATGCATAATACAGGCCTACATTTGCTTCTAGTTTCATATAGACCTTAGATGAAATGAAAGCATAAGACCAATATGCTGATTACATAACGGCAGTTGGTCGACCTCATACAATCCACTTTTTCTTTTATTTCCAGGAGCTGTTGATACTATCGACAAGCTGACTTGAACATATTCTTGTAAAAGGAAGACAAGGCGATGGACAATGGCATTGTTTAGCAATTTCGTCGATATTGCCTGTTACAACGCCTATGTAGTCTTCTTATCCACTCATTCTAGTTATCACGTTGGAAAGTCACACAGAAGAAGACTTTTCTTAGAAGAATTGTCTCACATGATGATTTTGGATGCAATCACTGATCGAGAAAGCCGCGCAATTTCGAATGCTTCTTTTGATTGCATCCTAATCAAGCGCAAGAGATGCAGCCTATGTCCTCGCGAGGATGACTGGAAAAGCAGTGACGAGTGTTGTAAGTGTGGTGACACAATCTGCAGAAGTCATACGAAAATGAAGAAGAAATCTTTCACATGCGTTTGTACTCACTGCCCAACAAATTAGCAATAACCATTCTTCTTTCTTATGTAGGCCTACTTGTTTTGTCTGAAATTATACCATTTACTGTCATGTATAACTCGTATTGGTTTTAATATTCACTTTCGTATTCCATACACAAATCGGTATGCCAAAATTTACAAAAACGATGATTGTCTTATGAAAATAATATTGGGGTCAAAAAATGACCCCATGGTAGTTAATGATGGTTTTTTCCCTGGTAGTTAGAGGGTTAAATGAACTCAAGGGTAACAGTCGGAATTGTTTCCAAATGTGAGATATACACATTTCTGCAGTTTTGAAGAATTGACTGATCATGATAGCATAAAGCAGAAGGTATGATATTATTCATACCATGGTTCAAAAGCATTTTTTATGAAAAAACCCTCTATAATATTGAAAAAACTAACTATAGATCGCGCCTTGCGTCAAAAATGTAATTGTTTAGCTAATTTGCAGCAATTTTCAGGAATCGGCACAGCCAAGCGATTGAAAATACTTTGGAAATTACCATCAACAAACAGCTGTTTTCCATTCAACACCAGTTGACCGTGGTCAGCTCTTTGTCTGTCATCTCCTTTGGTCATCTAGTGTTTAAAAATTACCGGTAATTTATTTTAAGTTACCTTACCGGTAATTTACTGGTAATTTATCGGTAAATTATCGGTAATTTATATTCAAGTCCTTATAACTTCAGATCTAGCGCACCAATATGCTTTGATTTTAATTAAATACACGCTTGGCTTAATCTGATTCTGATGAAGGCTTGAATTTTGCTCAACCTCTGATTCTTTGTCATACATATTGCAATTAAGAAATTAAAACTTGATAATATTTTGTAAATTATACACTGCAGATCCTTGGCTTTCTATAAATACAATCCAAACTAGTTGTCAATGTTAGAAGGATTATATGAAATCTATACATAAATTTAGGTACGAAGCTGAAACTGTCATCTAAAATGAGCCAACGAAATGAGGTTTACTTCCACTGTGGTCTTTACGATGGTGGTATTTGTTTTGCATTCCAAGTTGATCTTGTTACTATAAATAGCATTTCTTTAATAGCCGCGCATGTTTGCCGATCGTTTCGTCAGTTTGATAAAATCTTTCATGGTAAGGTGAATCGTTGTTTCCATTAATCCATGAGTAGTGATGCAAATGGAAAATTTTCCAGAAAATTTTCCGGAAAATTTTCCAATTTTTTCAAAATTTTCTGGAAAATTTTCCATTGGAAAATTTTGAAATTTATTTTTCGGGGATTGACTTTTTTCCTTTCTTTTGGAGACTTATTATAGTCGTTTGAAAAGACTATGTAGTATTCAAAGTCCGAAAACTTCTCTATCATCCCTGTATGTTAACTTTTGGTACCAACTGCACCTTTTCCATGTCTATTTCAGATCTTTCCAAATGAATTTCAGACATTTAGATGGATTTCAGATTTCTCTAGCTGAATTTCAGATATCTGTCACAAGCTCAACTTTGAAAAATCTTTAATTCAACTGGAGATCTGCAACTCATCTAGATCACATCTGAAATTCATTTGGGAAGATCTGAAATCGATTTGGAACTATCTGATACATCTGAACTAGAAATGGAGGATGTGTATCCTCAACGAGGATATCGGACAATGCGCCAGAAGTTTGAAGCTATCATAGATATTATTTTACTCATCACAGATATCTTTAGTTTCCAAATATCTCATGAGTTTGCAGTCTTTATATCTTCCAATATGGTCGCTCATGAATGCTGCGTGGACTATGTGCTTATACTTCCACATGTTCATCAACACATGGAGAGTTTGCATCACTATGAGCAACCCCGAGTGACTCTTTTCTATGGGTTTTTAAGGGAATATATGGGATTGTAAGGGATCCCATATGATCCCATTCACGATGCAAATAGGATCATATGGGTTCCGTGGAATCCCTTAGAATACCATACAACTGAATCCCCTAGAATCCATGATCCCATTCACGATGCAAATCGGATCATGTGGGTTTCTTTGGGATTGTATGGAATCCTTGAATCCCATGCACCTGAATCCTTAAATCCTTACGATTCTCATTAAAGGATTCCTTATGTAGAATATGAAAGGGATTAGGCCTAGTCAAAATTAATTCTAATCAATCAAAATCAAACCGGTCTTAAAGATCTTTATGGATGACTTGCAAGGTTTTGATTACATACATCGATTTGGATCAATAACAGTGTGGGCCAATCGCTCACATAGACAGTGTATAATCGACTACACTGTGAAAATGGACGCAATGGACTCTAGACCTACACGTATACATGGAGTAACTTTAAAATGTAATTATGTAATTTACTATCCTTTGTTACATGTAACCCACTGATTCGAATCCTATTTATCTGGCAAGAATCCTATATGCTTCCTACCATAACCTGTGAAACCCACCATTTCCTAGTAAAATCCTGGCAGGTTTTGTAGGAACATCAGTAATAGCTCTATTCTTGATAGGATCTCAATTGGAAACACCAGAGAAATAGATTTCTCACGCTTTGATCTATCGTCAGTGATGACGTGATGATTCACTCAAGGCTTCAACCGACCTCGATTTCGCCAGACGACGGATATCTATGATTCAAATTTTTCAAACGAGTGAAAAACGTTATTATTTTGAATACAATCAACCGACATCGTCATTCATTTGTTGGTGAACTTCGAAGACGGTGAGTTAGCGTGCAGTGGAAGTGTGAATGATACAGAAAAATTGTATTTTAATTTTGTTCATAGGACCAAAATGTCTGTTGTCTTTAGCTGCTAGCCGGTTCTTGGGGGTAGGAACCTTCTCCACACCTCATTAGGAGTGGCTGGCATGTTTTTATACCACTTATAATAAGTTTTATTTCACTAAAGAGAGCTATTCATAAAAAACGGACCATCTAAATTGCGACTAAGTTCAATCGATTCTCATGCCTTCCAATCTTGTCACTCATGAGCCGCCATACATCAGTCGAAAGCTCACATTCTCAGCTTTCAAATAAGCTGTCATAAACTCGTATTCGTTATTGTGTCGTTTGGACAGCATTCAAAACGTAAATATCACTCAATTTGCAAGTCATAATTTTTCAATAAGAAATACATGTATGTGAGTGTGATTATTAATGTATCAGACACGGCCAATTTGTCATTAAAGGTTTTCGTGTTTGGTCTCTTTAGAATCCTTACGATGCAGGAAGTAAAAATAATGTAGGTGTTATTCAAATCAGTTCAAAAGTTCTTTTTCAAACTTCATTCAACATTTTTCTCATGACAGCTTAAGTACGCGAACACCGTTGCAAGATCAACATTGTTGACTCCAGAGATGGAAACCGGCCGCCTGACCGGATCGGCCTGTGTTTCAGACCGGCACAGGCCGGCTTTTACTTTTTTATATAATCAGCAAATTTATCACCAAGCAAGAGATTTCTTTGTTAAAGGAGCATCTTTTGATCACTCAGTTAAGCCAATTTAACTTTACGCTCTCTACCTTTTCTTTTTGTCTAAGAAATAGATATCTCGTAAACTTTTTCTTGTAAAAAGTTTTATATTCAAGTTCTTATGAATGCATTAGGTTTCAATCCAGGCGATCCTTTGCCGAACGATAATAATACATATTCTCTAATGAATGATGATATTGATGATATCATCAAGCATCACTCTGATTACATTGGTAAACATTTTAGCATTAGCTGCTTTGACAAAAATCATAAACTTCCAAAAATGTTCTGGTTGCCTAAGCTGCACAAGATTTCATACAAATTTCGTTTTATAGCTGGTGCTAAAAGTTGTAGCACGAAACAGCTATATGTTGATCCAGAGAGCTTTTTTCCACGTATCCGGTAGTAATGATTAAAAAAGCAAGATATTCAGCGGATACCAAATATTTATTAGATATTTATATTTATGCCTTGATAAAGCCGTAAGGCGAAATATTGGCAATTTATCTAATAAATATTTGGTATCCGCTGAATATCTTGCTTTTTTAAGCTATATGTTGTCATTAACATGGGACTGGCGATTATCCGTCAGCATTTTAAGAATTATTGTGACGCGATCCGTAATAATAGCGGAATTAATTGCTTTTGGAGTATCCTTTCAAGCATCGAATTCCTCAAAAAGATAGAAAATAAAAATACTCTTGATCTGCAACTGTTTGTATTTCTACAATATATGCTAATTTGAAGCAAATAGAAGTTAGCAATCACATTTTTGCTTTTTTAGACATACCGTAATTTTCAGTAAGAAATTTATATGCATTGGTTACGACAAAAGTTTTTCAAACTTTAGATATAGTGGTTATTATTCTAGGTGTATTGATGGTCTTTGTATAATTAATTACAAATTCTTCGATAAGTTAATACCCCAGATTTACCCCATTGACTTGGAAGCCAACCGATGTGGTAAAAACAATATAATCATTGACTACTTAGACGTTACAATTAACGTGTATGATTCTGGTGTACCACAAAATTGACGATTTTGATTTTAACGTAACTCTTCTTACTTTTCCCGAAAATATCATGACTCACAAGATAGGCATCAAAGTTTTCTGCAGCCATGTACGCTCGTATCTGCTCACAACTCAAAGGCTTTGAGCAGAAAACGTCAAAGACGTTCACTTTGCTCGTTAATAGACGTTATGATAAAAGTGAACTTCGCTTGAACGCGGAGAAGGCTTTACACAAGCACCACCATCTTCTAAGTAAATTTGGTTTATTTTCTGCTTGCTTTTTAGTTTAACTCTTGTTTTTCATAAACTGGTGTTGATTTTTCAGCATCTTTGATTTGAATTTATTTGAATTTTTGGTTGATGCAATTTTACCTCTTACCGAATATTCCGTAAATATTTATCTTCTTACTTAATGTTTCTTTTTTGATAACAATTTAGTTAACTGTTGGTCAGAGACTGCGCTTTCCAGCGCAGGGCCCAGCTAGGATGAGTCTGAACGCTACAAAAGGTATGGGCCGAAAGCGTGAATCTTATCATGGTCCTTTTGCTGACGACCTTGTATGCCAATCTTAATCTTTCTCAACTCAACATGTTCATTACTGCTCGGAGTGAACGTTAACTAGTACTCTTTAAACTACAATTGCAATTTTAATTATTTTCTCTCTCTTACATTCTTTATTCAATTTGCTCAGAAAATTTCCTTAGGATTATACTTCCATTCCTTAGAGTAAGTCTTATTCTCTCTCTCTCTCTCTCTTACATTCTTTATTTTATCTGCCGTTTATTTCAGAATTATCATGACGTCTCTGTTCATCAATATGTCTTGAAAAGTTATTCCTAGCCTCTGATTTGTTGAGTCAGACTCACCCATCATTGTAGCGTTTACGTAACTTTCTTAGTCTGCAGGTTATTGCCAATGTCGTTCAGAGGTCAATGATAAGGATAGCTTGGCATTTTGGATGTGTGACATATTTTCTTCCAGACTACACACTTCCGGTTCCTGGCCGTAACATTTAATAGATTCTTGCTTGATTTTGAGTCACTGGACTTCAAATGAATTTACAGGTCAGTTGCCTTCTTGTAGTAATACTATTTCTTTAATTGTAATTTAAACAATTTTTACTTAGAGTGTTAATGCTCAACGATTGACAATGGAATCGTAGATAATCCTTGTCTAAGATTAATAAAAGCTTTTCAGTAAAATTTCAATAATTGGATGTTCGAGATTGCTTTGCAATTATCGTTATGGCAAATTTGGCTAACCGCACCGTGAACTTATCATATCAATTTTTCGGATAATCAATAATCACGCTTAGATTTGTTCTCTATTCCTATCAGAGAAACGCATTCGTAAAAAGAGTCCCTCAAAAACATTATTTCTATACCTTCTCATCACAGTAACACGCTTTGTATGTTAAGCCAACAAGTGAAAATGCTATTCCGCGCAGACGATTTGCCCAGAGTCCCAAGGCGTAAATAATCTAGGATTTTGTAGGCATACTTTGATTTTGAATAATTTTGAAAGGTTTCATCAGCCTCATCAGCATTTTAGTGACTTGCTGCTGGTGAGAAACTGGCCTGATTTATCTGTTTCTTCGCATCCTTTATATCGTCGTTAAATACCGTCGACTTTCCGCATCTTTGATCTTACTAGTAATTTCCTGCATTCGACTTATGGACTATTATCGTAAATATCATATTTAATTTTCTACATACATTACAACGTAAATCGACCGTATAGAAATAATTTGGAACGTTTGGCCCCATAGAAACCCTCAAACATTCTCTTAAAACTGAAATCGATTTGATTATGTTGTAAATAGATTGCCAATAATGTGTAATTTATAATCATGATATCTTCACTACCAGTGATGCATTCATTTTCAAATATCATGGTTTGTTGATATCTGAGATATCTCGGTTGAATATACATGTATTATGTAATGTATAAGACAATGTGTGCATGCATTTCGAGTGCAATAATCGCAAAGTGAATGATATAGCAAGCAATGTATTACTTTATTAAATAATTTTTAGAAATTTATATCAGTGCAAGTCTATGTAGCAGTGACACTGCTGCAGTGTGCAATACTTTTCGGAGCACACGTGCAATTATTGGTAAAATTATTGGACGCCTAGACATCGGAATATAAGCACATTGAGATCAATACTTCAAATGAGGACACTATTGTATTATATCTTTATGACAAGCAAATATTTAATGATATTTGTGAACATACTTAACTTTTTCTAGTCTAGGCTATATGCAATTACAAGATTACTACGGTAACATTGTAAACATTTTGCACACCGGTATGGTATGTTGTATAACCCACTTTCTTTTTTCTAAGCTTCACGTTGAAAAAGTGTCAGATGAAAATTTGGCGAATATAATTATAAGTTATTTATATCAACTTTATCATTTTTTCAATTATTAATCTGTTTAATATATTTAAAAGTCAAGTGTAATATTTGTCAAATCAAACCTCTACATCAGCGATTGAGCAAGTAGGTGTACTTTATAGCTTCCATGTACATGTATATGTCATATATAAGCCATTTTTTGTGAATATTTTCTGTCACACTTGCATGTTATTTAAGTAAGGGTTCTGTATTAAAACATTGCCGAAAAGTACGTTCTATAATCACGGTTATGTCACACTTAAAGTTATCTTAGATGATACCATGATACACGATGATACGATGAATACTGATATACCGTACGATGGTTATGCGTAGACAATGAATATTTTGACTACGAGAATGGAATCTATTGATCATTATGCCCATAGCCACGCATAGCCATCGTATAACAGTATATTATTCTATTACTAGCTAATGAAGCCAAAGTCATAGGGCGGGTATAAATGTATCGCCTACTTACATATTTAATTTTACGGCATATATTTTCCTTATATACCGTATTTTTAGTACATGTATAAAAGTAATTTACATAATAAACATCACTTTGATTATACTTACATGTACTGTCTGCCGTCCGAAAGTAAAATAACATAACTGACATTATTGGTAATTTACAGTTTTTGAACCGTGCTTTCAGATAAAAATTCAATTTGTGGACCTGTTGCAACAAATGTACTCGTATATTTGAGTCCTAGACATTAACAAAATCAAATATGCAAAACAAAAAGGGAAGATTGTCTTAAATAACAGCCATCAAAATATCAGTTATGCTATTTTACTTTTGGACGGCAGCGGTACTGTGCATTAAATTAGAAGCTTTTTAAATCCCTTTCATGGGAAGCTTTTTGGTTGTCATACATTAATTTATTCTTACTAGTGTTATTGGTGTCATGCAATTTCACATTGCATTGATAGGAATAGGCCGATAGGTATTCTACATTGAAGCATTCATTCTTCTCATGCTAGGCCTACTTGCAAAGTTCATCATTTCATTTTTTAGCAGAATAGCCGATTGAAATTTTTGTACTTCATAATTAGAGATTTTCAACTTCACTGTAGTGCATGAACATGTGCATAGATGTAGTATAATCTGAAAAGCCAATATATCTGAAGAGGATCTTAGGCGATATGCGAAATCAACAACCCAACAACTGTCTGCACGAATCATTTGAATAAGACCGTTCACAGAAAATTACGATAATTATGTAGCTATGTCATATAGATGTCATACTGTATACTAAGGTGGATGGTCCATGCATTTAATTTAATCTCTCATTTTATTATTTTTCAGGTTTCGGTGCCGATCGGTATGGCAAAGTGAAAGCTGAAACAGAGTCAATTGTGCGCAAAAAGTTACATACTGAAGCGACATTTCTGAAAAAACAAAATTTGTCCTGAACACACGTAATACATATGTGGCAATTTTGCACTTTTTCTTCAATCTAATTATCGTATTATTTTCGTGCTAAGGGAGTCAGTCTCACGTGTAGCTACTTTTATCTAAGGAAATCGAAGGCTTTTTTAATTTGCCTATTAAATTCCTATGACATAACTTTAAGGGAATGCTAAACTATGGGCTTGATAGGGTTTTTTGAACTCGTATGGGAATGAAAGGGATTTCCATGGGATATCATATGGGATTCATAAGGGATTTTAAGGGGATCCCGTAGAAAGCCCATAGAAAATCATATGGGATTCGTAAGGGGTTTTAAGGGAATCCCATAGAAACCGCCTTTCAGTCCCATTAAAGAAGGTCCAAAAATACCATAGAAAATTTTGTATAGGAATCCCATACAATTGAGTCACTCGGGACGCTGCATAATAAACCTCAACTTTGAAGCTAACAATTAGCAAACTCCAAAATGAAGTACATAATTTTTGCTCCAGATCTTTCACATTGAATGAAGTTATACCCCTATTGTAAAGCAAGATTCACGTGATCCCAAACGGTGTCTGTGTGATAATTAAAAATGCTAACAAATTATCACAATTAGCCTTTGGTGAGTAGTATATAGTGTGACATCCGGCGCGACGCTTCGCTTCGCTTTGCTTCGCTTCGCTTCGCTTCGCTTGCGCCGGATGTCACACTTTTGCGGGTTTTTTCAAAAAATCAAAATTTCAAAAATTTTGGTAGACTTCAAATTTCACGTGGCCGAAGGGCGAAAATTTAACCGTTTTTAAAAATACCCAATTTTTCAAATTTTTCAAAATCTCAAATTTGAGAATTACAATTTTCACCCGCCCTTAAAATCATGACCGTTCCAGGACACCGAAAATCATAAAAGTTAAGAATCTCAAATTTGAGAATTACAATTTTCTCGCTTAAATCATGACCGTTCCTGGCGTTCTTACAATTTATCTACTGCTTTGCACTCAGATGAACACTCAATTGTAGAGAACATCTGCTTCTCGCATTTATGAATAAAAGGCATTTCAGTGTAAAGAGCTGTGTCCTCCAACTCAAACATTTGAAAGGAAACAATGTATGAAAGAACAAACAGCTGCTACACCCACTTAGACATTTGTAAGACGTGGAATATATATCCAGCAAATCCTACTCCGGCTGCAATGCCGTGAAACAATACACAACAACAATAATCGATATGGCTATTTCAAACAATTGTGCTGAAAACTTATTTAATTAAATAGTGTTTCTTGTCAGTGAAGGTTGTGTCAAAACGCTCTCGTCATATATTTCTCAAAATGAGACAAGATCAATTTGAAGATAGAAGAAAACAATCGTTGCCAGGGAGGATGAAAAAATTACGAGAGGAATTCAAGAGGAATATATTTTTAGAGGCATGAATTTACAGATTCTTTGAGTGATTTCATAGAGCCAAATGGTGGAGAGAATAATACAATTGTAAACTTACACAAATTCTTGTTGCATGAAAAAAGAAACAATTCACTCAGTGTTATGTGTAAAATTTTTATCGGTAAGCACATCAACTATCTTCTATCTCTTTGTGATAATGACAAGACATATTTTTATAGTGATCAATTACCGAAGTTTCATTTGCAATGAGATTAGGTAAATTAGCAGACAATTTTCCTATGCTTTGTAGGGTGTCTGTTTCTGTTGTACTTTTAAAGTCACAACCTAACGTTATCGGAAGATTGACTTCATTGTGTAAAGCAATTATGTGTCATTCCAAATGATTCCATTCTTCTCCCAAACAATGGTGCGTCATTTAGCGACAATACCGCGCTGACATATTCAATGGAATTTGGATGTTAAACTCCGCTATTGTTATTGCGATACGGCCGCACGACACTTTATTTTCAATGTTAGACCTATGCTATTTCATTATATTCTCTTGAATAATGGTGCGCCATTCAGCTAAAATACTGCGCCATTCAACTAATCAAATCAACGCGTTAACATTAGACGCGCTGTGAAGAAAATTTATCATTCTTGAAACCCCTCTGTTTTACATGCAATGTTATTTCCTGTTGCACATGTAAATACAATAGAGTGTTTCAACCAATTAAAACGTGTCCACCCGTGGACAGAAATCCCATTGTTTAGAAAACTTGTATCTGTCTGTTTTATATGCAATGCTATTTCCTGTTTTATATGCAATGCTATTTCCTGTTTTATATGCAATGTTATTTCCTCTTGCACATGTAAACACAATAGAGTGTTTCAACCAATTGAAACGTGTCCACGCGTGGACAAATTTACATGTATTTCAATGTATCCAAATTGATTGTATGCAAAGTGGATGTAACCAAATTGAAATATCCATGTGTTGTTTTTAATTTCTCATTTACGGGAATATAATAGAAACATTTTATCTTCTATAAAAATGAGAAACATTAGAGACTTCCAAAAAATATACGGCAAACAAAACCACGTCAAATTTCGATTTAAATGAGATTGCTAATCAATTGGGAATAAAGAATTTTCACATATTGATGAGGGATGAATTACTACTGATGAAAGATGTACGAAACACTAACTCTACTACAAAATGTAACAATGTAACGTTTTAATTTAGATTAAATTAAATCATTTCAAAATCGAATAAGTAGTAAGGAAAGACATCATTAGAGAACAGTTTTAAATCAATACCCCCCCAAGTAGTAAGGAAAGACATCATTAGAGAACAGTTTTAAATCAATACCCCCTCCCTTCTGTCTTCTAGGGGTCCCTTAAGAAATTTTTTTATTATAAAATGAGCAACATAAAGGAGTTTTTTAAAATATATGGAACGCAAACCACGACAAATTTCGACCTAAAGAAAATCGCAAATGAAGTAGGAATAAAGAATTTTCAT
This sequence comes from Prostheceraeus crozeri, assembly GCA_907163375.1. Taxonomy (NCBI): domain Eukaryota; kingdom Metazoa; phylum Platyhelminthes; order Polycladida; family Euryleptidae; genus Prostheceraeus; species Prostheceraeus crozeri. The sequence continues at coordinate 71,024 of CAJQUW010004568.1, read as the reverse complement.
GTTCTAATGAGAGTCGAATTACAATTCCTAAAAAATAAGCCAACTATAAATTTCATAACAAATCTTCATACGTCAGATGAAAAAGGAATACATTGGTCTGCAGGTATCTTTAATAAAAATCGAGATAATTACTATTTCGACCGCCCGGAGGCTGAGAACTATTGGTTCGACTCTTATGGACTTCCACCTACGAATGAAGTAAGAGAAATACTTGGAAATGGTATTTATAATGCATTTCAAATTCAAAAACCAGGAACTACTTACTGTGGACAATTATGTCTTTATGTTTTATTTAAATTACAAAAAGGAGTACCATTTCTAGATATTATGTTAGAATTGAACGAACCGTAGGTTCTATGGCTACGCCTAATAAGGGAATTGAATAAGGGAATTTAATTCCCGAAAAACGTTAGTTCCAATAATAATAATAATGATAATTAAAAATCAGTTCGTTGTAATTCATTTTGATAAAATCGGCCTCTGATATTTTCATAATCTAAATCTTTGATTTCGTAAGTAATCGGATAAGTTTGATTTATTTTACAAACTTCAAATATCTCTTTCGTCCAGTATCCGACGAAGCCTTTTTCAAATTTATTCTTATATTTAAATATTCTAACTCTATCACCAATTTTAAATTTCGGCTTAAGTTTCTGCAAATTCGGATTACTCTCATTCGAATAATTATTCTCGAATATTTTTTTTCGTATCAAATCAGGGTCGTCAGAAGCATTCTTTGGAGTTTCTTCAATACCAGAATGAACTTTATTATTGTACTCTTCTACAATTCCTGGTAATATCTTCAACCATTTCTGATTTCTTTGCTCAGTAAATTTCTTGAATAATTTATTTTTTAACGTCCGATTGAATCTTTCTATCACTACGGCCTTCCCTGCATTTTCAGTTGAATAAACAGTTTCAAATAGTGGCTGAACGTTTCGGTTATAAAATTCCGACCCTTTATCAACAAAGAATTTTTTGGCTTTCTCTTACTTTCTTTAAAGATTTCTTCAAACGCATATTTAACTGATAGACCACTTTTATTTTTTAAAGGCTTTACCCAAGCGTATCGTGTATATAAATCTATAACGGTCAATGCGTATTTGTAGTCCCTTTCATTCGGCATATGAATATGATCAGCACTCCAAATATCATCTTTATTAAATACTTTTACTTTCAATAAATATTTAGGCCTTCTGTATTCTTTATGAATTTCAGACGCGTAGGTTCGAGCGTTGCTCTCAGACAGCTTTGCTGTCGTTTCATTTAAACCCTGACCGAATAATATTTTAGCTTGTAAAGCTTTCTTAACAAACATTCTTTCAATTTTTTCTCTAAATGTAGGATTCTGAATACTATCTAATTCTTGAATCATCTTCTTATCAGCTGCATGACGAGAACTTAGATCATGATTTCGATAAGCTAAATCATGCCTGTAAGCTGCGGCATCTACTCTATTTATTGGTTCTTCACCTGGTTTTGGATTATTATTCTCATCTAGTCTTATATCTAATCGAGTTCCTGGACCGGTATATGAATGACCAGGAAGATGTTTTTCTTTCGAATATTTACTCCAAATAAAGCCAGGAAAGTTTTCTAATGCTTTTTGTATGTCACCTCCAATATGCTGACAATTTGAGTTTTTATTTTTGTTTAATAGATAATTCAATAAATCTAAATTAGCAATTTTTAATTTAATTAAATTTTCGGAATTTGTAGAATTCATTTTAAAAGATAAAATAAATGTTTTACCTTATCATACTAGGACTTAGATATATTCCAGAACCATCTTTAGTTTCTTTAATTTCAATTAAATCATCAACATTGTGGAGAATATTTTTGAGAACTCGTTTTCCTTCATCAACTAATTTTAATTTACTAATAAAATTATCTACTACTCCTTCACCCCTAGCAACTTTCTCTAACTCTCTATTATGTCGTTTTTGTTCTTCTAATGCTGCCTTCTCTGATTTATTTTTATTTACTGCTTGGACAATACCAGCTGTCCCACCTGCAACACTTCCTGCTGCTGCTATGCCTCCTATTATTAGTGGAATTAATGGGAGAATTCCACCATTCTTTTCTTCTTGTAATTGAATATTCTCTATCATTGGTTTACTTATGTAATACTATTTTTGTTAATCGTAATAGTTTTAGGGGTATTTTTGTCAACAATATTACGTAATTTTAATTCAACAGTTTTATTATTATTACTTTTCGCTTGCGACATTTTTAATAAAAAAATTTTAAGTGATCAAAAATTTTAATCTATTCTAGTTATGAAAAATTTTAAGTTATCAAATATTTTTGATCTATTCTAGTTACAAAAAAATTTTATTACTAATTACTAAAAAAATTTTAATCTAAGAATTTAATTAACTAATCGGACCAAAGGTCCTCAGGTTACTAGCCTATCCTAGCCATCTTTCCATTAAGAATTTTAATTGAATATTTTACATCTTCTAGCAATAAACCATAAGCCATCAATGAAGTTGTGGAATCTTTCTTTTCAATATTAATTGCTACATCACAACCAGTCTTGATAATATCTTCAGATTGTGCACTTAAGTCGAAACAGAAAACAGGATATAAATGTCTGCAATCTCCAGGAGTTAATTGTGGTTCAACTCCAAATTCTATACAAAGATTTCGATAAGAATCATATCCTTCCATAAATTGATTATTGGTATCATCGAATCTTAATGGATCAATTGGATATCGGGTTTGATTTAATGAAACTTGTAAACTTCGAATTGCATTAATATGGAAGAGATTATTGTTCTTATCAAAACTTGGAGAATTATTTCTTTGAAAAGTTAGTAATAAATATCTTGGTGTATTCGCAGTTCTAGTAAAATGCCAGTTAAATCTTTGCTCTGAAAAAGTTACTGAACTAGCAGTTCTCTTTAGAAAATTAACTGGAATTGGTTTGTTAGTATTTAATCTTTTTGCAATAGCTGTTTCAATCCCTAAACTAGGAGTAATATGCTTAATCCACCATTCAAGTCTATCAATTTTTAAATATGCTTTTTTTCCAGTCTTACCAAAAAAGATTAATTCATTATTTGCTGTACGATGAATTATAAATTTAAATTTTAATTGATATGATATTTTATCATAATCTAAATATCCGAATAATGGAGACAAAGACCAAGTAACTGTCTGTTTACTTTTCTTGTTAAATTCACGTCTTTCTTTATATGCACTATTGTTTGTTTTATTTAAATGTTTTGCAATATTTTCTACATCTTTCGCAATTCCTGCGGCATCTGTTCCAGCGTAAGTTAAATCATCAACAATTATACCATCATTAGTATCAGGAAACCAAACTTCGATTTCATACTTTTTATTATTTTCACCAATTGTTACAAATCTAAGCATTGTATCAATTACACCTGGAGAATCACTTATTGTTTCTATATTTTGAGTTGCAACATCTAAACGCATTTGTGTAAATAATTTTGGAAAGAAATTATTCTCTAGTGCAATATTATCGGTATCTGGTAATGGTGTTGTAAAATTAGCATCGCTATATAAAGAATATTCACAGTGTAAAAATGAATCAGGTAGATATAAATAACTTTGTTGATTATCAACTTCAAAAATTAAATCACCTCCGGTATTTACTCTACTGGAAGATCCGGGATTCATAGCAATTCTTATATAGTCATTCTTTTTTTGATTATAACTGACGAACGGAGGATCGTCTAATCTAAATTTATTTTCGATAAGCGAAGACATTTTTATAAAAAATAATTTGACTTTTTGTTTTTTCTCACACACAGAAAAAATTTTTACTAAAATAATTTTGCTAAAAAAATTTTACTAAAATATTATTTTAGAATTTTGCTAGACCAGCTCCGCTATTAACACCATTACCTCTTATTTCTTCAATTGAACGTTTTATGGCTACGCCTGATTTCTTCTTATGGTTACTATCAGACGGTGCTCCGCTCCTCAAGGTTTCCCCCACAGCTATGTTAGCAATTTTGTTTTTTGTTTCCTCTGAAAGTTTTTTAAATTTTTTAGTTCTTCAGAATCATTCCTAAGTTTACGAATAGCTTCTAGTTGTTTTAATTCGTTTTGAGATTTAACAGCATTTGATATTGCACTAGCTGTACTTTTGCTCCTGTAGCTCCTTTTGCAGCAGATGTAATCAAATCTTTAATATTTTTAATTAAGTTAACGATACTACCAATACCAGAAAATATGCCAGCCCCTTCTTTTTGAACGGCACCTGCGGTGCCTAGGAACTTTTGTGTTCCGACTGTTTCTCTATTATCATAATGATAAACAGGATTCATACGTGGTTCATGAGCAATTCTTTGATTTGAAGCAAAATGTTTAAGATTGTGTTTATAAATTATAGGCATTTTTTAGGATTAAATTTGACTTTTGGGAAAAAATATTTACGTTAAGATTTACGTTTGTGAATGGACAACAACTTCGAGATAACTTTATTAATTGACTGTTGCACTTTATCTATTGCGTCAAGCAGCGTGTGATGTACTTTAATTTCTTTTCTATTAACTTGCATTTTCTGCTGATTAATCTTCAATGCCGTTTTAAGTGCATTTAACTTAATTTTAAGAACATCTAATTGTCTTTTAACAGCATCTAACTGTTCTTTATTTTCTTTAGAGTTTTCTTGTAAATTTTTCTTTAATTCATTTTCTAAATTGATTTTTAGAGTTTTCATTTTTTCAACTCTTTGATTAAGCGAGTTTACTTCATTTATTATTCTATTCATCTTTTTCATTTGTTGAGTAATTTTAGAACTCAATTCATCAACACTTTTTTGGAATGTAGTTTGTAACTGCTTTAAATTTTTTTTAATTCTTTCAGGTAGTTTTTCTATTTCATCTTCTAATTGTTCTTTTAACATTTTTATCTGTTGTTTATTTTTAATGACTGCAGATTTTAACTTTATAGAAAGTAATATTAAAATTTTTGATTGTTCAGAAATCTTTTTAAAAAGTTTTGCTATGTCTGCTTCTAGCTCTCTATCCTTTTTATCAAGTTTTAATAATTTTTCGTTTAATGATTTGTCATTAAGTTTTAGCAACTTTAATTCATTCATCAGTGGAACCAAAACATCGTTTATATATTTTTCTTTTAAGTCATTGATTTGTGTATCAACATATTGTTTATTTGTTAACTCTGTATTTTGTTGCGGAAGAATAGAAAGATGCAATGGACCAGATAAAACGTCTCCAGTTTTCATGATATAATTTTCTATCTCTATTTCTAATTCACGATTATTCGGGATATATGCACCTCCACCAACATTTGGTAACATCATTTTTAAAACAATAAAAAAGTAAAATTTTTTCTAATAAAAATAAAAAAATGGAAAAACCAAATTTAAAAAAATTATATTCGTCCGCATCATCCTGTTCTTCTTATTCGACGAGATCAACGGGATTTGAAAATAAATGTTTTGATAATATTAATAATAATAATCCATGTATAGATGTTAATATTTTATTTCAATTACAAGCCGAAATATTTAGAGAACAGACTAAAGGTTTACCTTCTATAGAAACCAATTATTGTATTTTTCCAGGAGATCCATTTATTAAATTTATGGAGATTGTAAGTAAATATAATGATGTAGCTTATGTTGAATTAAATAAAGAAAATATGGTTATAATAGGTCATAATAATGTTTATGGTTTTATTAGAGCAGTTTTCCCGATTAGTAATACTGATTGGATAGAAAATAAAATTATTAATTATATCAATATTAAAGAATTAGTTAAAAAATTAAAATCTTTTTCGAAAGAAAAAATTAGATTATTTGTTGATGAACAAAACCAATATAATATTCATATCGAGAGTAAAAAACATAATGAAGAATTATTATGCCAAGTATATTATAGAGATACAATATATAAACAAGAAACATTAGAAATGCCGCAAAGATATGATGATGATACTTATATAGGATTATATTCCAACTTAAATATTAATTTATTAAAATCTTATATAAATGGTTTAGCTCAACAAGAGAAAATTTATATGTGGACAACACCTTATACTATTAACAATGACCATAATCATAATAAACGAACCGAAGGTTCCAGGGCTTTGCCCGATCTTAAAGAATCTTATGATAATAATGATGATAATAATATAGATGATGATAATATAGATGATGATTCTGAAACACCTGAAAAAGGTGTAAATGGTAAAAAAGATTATAAAAATATTAGTAATTATAAAAATTTATCTAAATTTCATTTTCTTACAATTGAAAATAATAATGATGGTATAGTTGAAGATACTGTTAGACAACTATGTGTCGGGTCTACAAAATTTAAATTAGGATTTACATCTAATCAATTTAAAATTTTATCATCTTTAATAAAAACTAAAACTGATTCAGATTATGGTGGTGTTATTAAATTTTCCAAAAGAGATCAAAGACCAATATTTTTCTCTATTATATTATTATCAGATAAAAGATGTAATTTAGAATTAGATATTCCAATAAGAGAATGGTATCCTATCAGGGAATGGCATCCTATACCAAAAAGTGTAATTTATGATGATGATGAAGAATCAATTTATGATGATGATGAAGAATCAATTGATGATGATGATGAAGAATCAATAGTTAGTGAAAAAAAATTTAAATTATCTTTTGATAAAACGTTATATGATAAAACTTAATATGATAAAACTTAATATTCGATAAATATATTTTCATATGTAATAAGTTTTTAGATGTAATAAGTTTTTAGATGTAATAAGTTTTTAGATGTAATAAGTTTTTAGATGTAATAAGTTTTTAGATGTAATAAATTTTTTAGATGTAATAAATTTTTTAGATGTTATAAATTTTTTAAATGTTATAAATTTTTTAGATGTTATAAAATTTTTAGATGTAATAAAAAAATTATTATTCCCACGTGTCATCATCATCACTGAAATTACTCTCACAGATGATTGTTTGAAATATTTCAGCTTGAATATCTTCTCCGTTATAAGGTAACATAATTTCATTTTCATCAGGTGCTTGACGTTTAAGAATATTTATTTGACCAGAAAATTTTTTTTCTTCAGTATTATTATTTTTATCAGGAATACTAATTCCAGTTTCTAAAGATCTTTTCCATGGTTTATTAACTGTAGTCGATAATGTTTTCCCCGAATATAATTTTAGAAAATCTTCTACTTTTACTTTATCTTGTGAATATCCTTTGAATGTTTTCTTTTCACTAAGTCTCCCTTGTTCATCTACAGTAATACAATATTTTATTTTAGGAGCAATAAACATTGCAAAAATAATTCCACCATTTCCATAATCATTTTTCCCTTGACACAATTCTCCTCCAACATATCCAGCAGCATCTAATTTATTGAAGAGCTCCTTAGAAATATATATTGAATCAGTATCTCTATAATGAATGTATTTTTCTTTGAAACCATTAATTTCTAAAATAAAGTTATTCATGATTCTTCTAGAGTGAGAAAGAATAAAAGAACCTAAGTGTGATGGCATGAATGACGTCTTCCCATCTTTTACAATATTAGTTTTGAGAAATTCATCACCTTCCATTTCTACTTTCGCTAAATATTGTTCATCATTTAATTTTTCATAATCTTTTACTTCTTGAGTGAAATTTTTTCTCAATGTATTCTCATTCCATAAATGATATTTAGTGGTTATATCTTTTTGCACAGTTTTGCCATATAGCGAATTCATCAATAATTTAATTAACTCATCACCTACAGTATTTCCTTCTGTTTTATATCTTTTTCTCAAATTAAAAAGTTCTTCAATATAATTTCGAAATGGTGAAACTTGATAATTTTTTTCATAAATTATACCATCAGTAATATGTAAGGTTTTTCCCCCACATCTAACAATTTCTTGTATGTCTACAGAAGTTAATACATCATAACATATACCATTTCTAAACCTGATTACTTTCACATGAGAATTATTATTTTGATTTTTAACTTTATCTTTTATAGGAACTGGTTGGAAAAACATATCATTCGGATATTGAAACACAACAGAGAATATTCCAGTTTTAGGTCTAAATGTTTGTGTATTAAATTTATATACTATTTCCCGCTCTTCTTCTTGACGAAATTTTCTAGCTGATTCAGCTTTAGGGTATTCTGAATTTTCATCATACATAGCTGATGGATATAAAGATGTTGCATCAAAAGCCATTAGAAATTCATTTTTTTGTTCAAGTAGTTGATTTGAAATTTTCTTACAAATTTCAGTTTTATCTCCTAAATCTCGATACTGTTTCATTAAATCTATTAAATTACTTCCAGGGGACAAAGCCCCACCAGCGTAGCGACCAAGGGACAAAGTCCCCCCAGCGCAGCGACCAGGTAAATACTGTTTTAATATTGGTAACAAGATGTTACAAAATGGCGATATGTATTTTTTTATATTTGCTGAAACTCTTCCACCTTTAACAGATTTTCTAATATAATTTCTAGCCCATAAATCTATATGAGAATGAATATTTATATTGTCAATTTGTACGCTTTTCATCCAACCGTTAAATGTTAAAGCAGAGGATGTTAAATTAGTAGTTATATCTTCACCAACTAAATCTCGCATAACATTATTATATTTGTAGATACAAAAAGCTAAAGAAAGAATATCGTTAACTAAATATGGTCTCCATTCATTTTCTTTTTCTTTATAATTTTCATGTGTTATGTCTCCAATTTCATAATTTAATTTACACACATTCGTAGGAATTTTAAAATTCTCACACCATTTAGAAAGACTTGTTTTTACATGTTGATAACTACATTTCATTATAATAGTTTGAAGTGCTAATTTACCTGACGGTGAATCTTTTTTCATATTGTTTTTAAATCTAAGAGATTTTTGAATATATCTACTAACACATTCCGTTGTATAAGGATTTTGTAATGAAGCAGTCAATATTCCTCTTGAAGTTTTAAGAGGCGGTTTAGATAATTTAAAATTAGCTTTTATCGGAAAATAGGAATCAAAACCTGATGATTTGTGAGCTATTAAAGTTACTCTAGAATAATTAAATTTTCCAAGAGTTTTAAAAAATTGATGGATCGGACATACGTCCTCTGGGTTTCTCCCGATAGAACATTCATCATCCTCAGTTCTCGTAAATATTTTCACACAATTTTGAAGTTTATTAAATTCTAATTCAGTTAAATTATTATACTCATTAATCTGTTTTTTAAGTTTTTTAATTTCATCTTCACCTTTTGATCGTTTAATTTTAATCATATCACTTAACAAACGTGTTTCTAATTCTTTTAATCTTTGTTTCGGTAAACAACATATAAATTTATTAAAATTAATAGCTCCTACAGCGTAAGGAATAGGATGAGCTGTTGAACAGTTAGGATCGGGAAAAGTTTCGAGATCCCAAATATATGTTGAACTATAGTCAATTTTTTTCTTTGTTATGATTTTATATGGACGCGTTGTTAGATTTTCATCAGTAACTGTTTTATATATGGGTTTGAAATTATTTTCAATTTCTCTAATAGCTTTTAATTTATGAGATTTATTAATTAAACAATAGTGACCAATTGTTGAACCTGCGTGAAAATAATTGTAATAAACATAATTATGAAACGTTTCAATTCCTCTAGGATTTAAATGACGATTGGCAGGACTATAATATTGAACACATTCTCCAAAATATTTATTGAATTGAGAAAATTTACAGTTTGACATTACTCCTGTTCTGGATGTGGCTTTCTCTTTATATAAAAAATTATTAAACATTTCTTTCATCATTTCTCCTTGTTCTTCATTAAAACCTCGTAAAACATTATAACATTTAATAAAACAAAAATCTTCAGAAGGAATATAACAATATTCACCGAAATATTCTTTGATTCTATATTTCATATTAATCCCTGCCCCTCTATGCGATCTTTCTACTAACTTCATTCCAAAATCTTCATATTTAATATTACCTGTAAAAATCCATTCGTTAGCATCGGATTTCTCATCCAGATTCGAAAACCATGTTTCAAATGATTTTTTATTATAGAAGGTTACGTAAAAATTTTGAATTATATTTTCCTGATCTTTAACAACTTTTCCAAGTAAATTAATAATTTTACCATTTGCTAAAAGTTTCCGCATATCATTTACTACATTAATAAAAGATACATTTTCATATTTAATTTCATTTGGATTAAATAAATTACATAAATCATCACCAAGTTTATCCTTAATTCTATCATCAAAAAAGATATCACTAATAGGAGTTTCTAATATTTCTTTTGTTCCACGTTTCTGTTTTTTAGTATTACGTCTAATACTACGCCTACTACGTTTCTGTTTTTTAATACGTTTACTACGTTTACTATGTTTAATTTGCGCATCAAACTCAGCAGTTTGTTTCTTGATTAATTCATCAATCCTAGACGTTTGTCCGAGAGACATTTCACGATTCATATTTTTTAAAAGAAAAAATGAATTTTTACATAGAACCTCGGTTCCGTTTTTACATATACACAGGAATATGTAATTGATGTAATGTTTCTAATTCATGTGTTGTTAAATGTTCTTTCTTAACCAACCACCATAAATTATTATACGCCAAAAATACTCGGAAACTTCTTAAACAAAGTGGAAAGTCTTTTGTTTTAACACACGGTTCAATACCATGTTTTGTTTTATAATCTGTAACGAGCGCTACGTATTTATGATGATAATAAAATCTAACTTCTTTCTTCGAATTTACAGGATTTGTAGGATGACGATAATCTTTTAAAACTGGTACATGCTCTATCTTGTAAGCATTCAACATATTTTTTTTATTTTTATTAACAAAAAATTTCTAAGAAAAAATTATTCGGTCACTCCGTTCGATCACTCCGCGAAAATATTTTCTATAACTGTATCATGAATTTTTTTATCAATATTAATTGTGATAAATCCATAATCTTTTGACCAAGCATTGTTACACGATTGTTTAAATTCATCTTTATTTCTTACACATAAATCTCTTAACAAATCACTTAAGTTTCTTGCATTTATTTCAAATAGTATAAATATATTTGCATTCTTTCTAATAACACTTCCGTCTAATGAATACATACTTTGTGTTAAATAAAAAACACTACAGTTATTATGTCTACCTCTTGTGAAATAATTTCTCTGAACTGACTGATTTCTATCATTAACACAATCATCAAAAATTACACAATGTTTCATTGTTTTATCTAGTTTACTAGGATCTTGCATATTACCACTATCATCTATTAATTGTATCTTTATATGCTTATTTTTATTAGATTCTACTAACTGATTATTTTTTGCTGCTTCTTCACACCACGAACTTATTTCTTCTTCATCTTCAGATTTTTCATATTCTTTGAATAATGAAGCAATTGCTGTTTTTTAAGATTATTTTCAAATCCATATTTTAAAAATTGATAGACGGGTTGTTCTGCTGTTGTTGTATAAATTATAAGATTGTTATAATCCAAAAAATTTGGAGTCGTTAAAATTTTAAATAATAGATATGTTTTTCCACATCCTGATCTTCCACAAATAACTGACAAAACTTTATTAGATAAATTTGGATGATGATTAAATTTAAGTTTTTTTTTATTTAATGGTAGTACTTCACTCATTTTTTAATAAAAAAATTTTATTTTTATTTTTTTTGTTTCTAAAGAAGAAGAAGAAAATTAAACTTCTCTAGCTTCGCGTAGGAGTTTATACCTCCCGAACCAAAAGATCTATCATAATCTCTTCACCTCCAAAATTTATTTCTTGTCCTTTCTCATCAGTGATTCCAATGTTGATGTTGTTAATAGTTTTTCTTGTAATAGGGAAATATATTAATGTTTGTGGAATTACATTTAATCTATAACCAATGGGTACAGTAAAAGCTGGAAAACTGAATATTAAATTTGATAATTTACCATTTATATATCCTCCTTCAATAATGTCACAATGTACAACAATTGAATTTATTTCAGTTATTTTTGGAATCTTCTCACCTAAATGATAACCTTGACTATAGGTTTGTTTATTAAATCCTAATAGCTTTGACAATGATCTAACATAATTAAAATCAACTTGATGATTTTCGTCTAAAGTAAGAGAAAATTTATTAACTGCCGGTTCAACTGCAAAATGTAATTGTTTCTTATCTTTAAATGGTATACCTAAATTTCTCTTAATTTCATTTGATATTGATTCAACTTCGTAAGAACCAGGAAGAAAAGTTTGTATTTTCCATGTTTTGCCTTTATCAGTAGAATATCTAAATTGATCATTCACATCTTTGATAACGTTTTGAATAGTGTTAAATATAGAGAAACTAGTCAATGCAATTTGATAATTTTTATTTTGTTCCAAATGTAGAATGGGTTCTAAATTACAAGTGTGTGATGAAATAGTTGTTATAATTTTTAACGTCGTACTAAATTTTGATGAACCCAAAATCTCTGTCAAATTTTCTAAATGATTATTAATTTTGTCTAAATCTGCTGAACACATTTTTTAGTTAAAATTTTGAATAAATATTTTTTTATAAAAAAATTAGAAACAACATATTTCAGCTACGGGCGAAGCCCTTAAAGACATCAGAGATGTCCGGTTATACTTTTATAATCCTCTTCATTTAGAATCTTCTTTTCTAACAGTCTTTTCAATATAGCATGAATTTCATTGAAACTAGAATTATGTCCTTCTTTTATTGCAGATATTAAAATATTTAATCTATTTAGTAATTCTTGTGGATCATCTGGTAAAAATACAGTTGTTTCTGTTTTCTGTTTTTCAGATAAACCTTTTCCTACTTTAACTCCCGTTGATAATAAATTTTCTAATTGTTTATAACATCTAAGAGATTTTACTGCACCAACTCTATCTAACATAGCTTTATATTTTATGAGATCTTCTAATGCATAATTATTTAAATCTGCTCCTCTTAAAAGATCAACAAAATTTCTATCTAAATTAAAAGGAAATTTATCGGGTGAAAAAATTAAACCTCGAAAAGGTTGTGGAAATATTTCTTTTTGTCCGAGATAAAATCTAGGTATTGTTTTTCCATCTATAAATGAAATAGAATGTTCAAATTGCATAGATTTTGGTAATTTCTTATTAATGTTTGATTCTAGTAATCCATAGTCATCTAATATAGTTTTCTGCTCTGGATCTGTTATATCAATTTGTTTATCATTATTTGTACTTTCTTTTTCAAGAGTTTTAAATGGTTTCATAGTTTTTTCAAAATCAGTTTTTACTTGCTCGGTTTGCTGCATTTTTTCAAACATATCAGATTGAATACCAGCTTTTATCATTCTATGTTGAAGATGATTTTCTTTCATAATATTTTTGTTTTATTAACTCTTCTAATTGTTTTATTCTTTTAAAATCATCAGCTCTAATTTTATCCATTTTTAAAATATAATATTTGAATTTTGTGGTAACATTGGAATACAGCAAAAACATTTTACTGAACAAATTATTTTTTTATTGCTTTGTTGTCTGACATCTTTTCGTTTAAAGTTTTCTCGTTTTAAGTTTTGTTTAATAAAGTTTTGCTTAATTTTTCGCTTAAAGTTTTTAGCTCTTCTAAAAAAATTTTGTCATTTTCTTCATTAGAAATTTTACCATCACTAGAAATTTTGCCATCCTGTTTATTCTTATCATCAACTTTTTCGGACTGTAATTGAAAGGTTTGATTTACTTCATTAGCTATTTGATCAAATTTTTCAATCTCATCTAACGTAATAACATTATCATCACATACTCTTTGAAAGTAGTAATGTAGTTTATCATAGACTTCTTTAATATGTAAATGCTTAGTTTTTAATGATTTTCGTTTCTTAGTTATTAAAGATTTATCTAACATTGTAACAAGTGAAGTTGCAAAAACACCCGTACCTGTTAAAGCTGTAGCAACTACTGGAATTACTAAAACACCTGAAGATATAACAATTGTTAAAGCACCTAAACTTATTGTTAAGAATATGCCAATTCCTTGTGTTACATTCTTAACTTTAGACCATCTCTTTCTTAATTTTTTTATAATGCTCTAATCTTAATAATAATTGAGATTCCTTATCTTTCATATAACGTACTCTATCTTTGTGTTTTTCTTTATTCATTTTTTCAATGTCCATTAAAGTAGAACTACGTTCATATGATAACGAAGGATATATTCTTGCGGTTTCATCCACTTTTGTTTCATCCATTTTTAAAGAAATATTATTAATCACATGTTATATTTTAAAAACCTGAAAGATGGATAAAATTCATGAATTTGAAATTCTCAACTTTTATGATTTTTGGTGTCCTGGAACGGTCATGATTTTCAAGGTAAAAATTGTAATTTTTAAATTTTGAGATTCTTAACTTTTATGATTTTCGGTGTCCTGGAACGGTCATGATTTTAAGGGTGAAAATTGTAATTCTCAAATTTTGAGATTTTGAAAAATTTGAAATTTGGGTATTTTTAAAAACGCTTAAATTTTCGCCCTTCGGCCTTCGGCCACGTGAAATTTGAAGTCTACCTAAATTTTTGAAATTTTGAAATTTTGATTTTTTGAAAAAACCCGCAAAAGTGTGACATCCGGCGCAAGCGAAGCGAAGCAAAGCGAAGCGAAGCGTCGCGCCGGATGTCACACTATATACTACTTTGGTGGCAAAGGAATGTTCAAAAATCCGCTCACGGAAATCGTATTTCTACGATCAAATAATGATGAAATCAAGAGTTTTAGACCCAATTTATTGATACGCAGCTGCCTGGGTAGTTGAAGCGCTCAAATTGTAGGGTCTATCAAAAAATCAAAATTTTCCAAAATTTCCATAATTTTCCAATATTTTCCAATTTTTTCCATAATTTTCCACGGAAAATTTTGATTCAAAATTTTCCGGAAAATTTTCATCACTAGGTACATGGAGACAATATTGTTTCAAGAAATGTATTTTGTTCATTTTTCCTTAATTTACTAGTGTCTCCTTTAACAAATAATGAAGCTGATAATGTTTCCGTGTCGTTACCTACCATTAGATAAAATCTGTGATCGATCAACACTCTAAAGTTTATTATCTACATCTGTCAAGGAAAGAAAATGCTGTGTTGAAATAGACATTTTTCAAAAAAACTTTGAATGAACATTTCCCGGTATTTGTGAAGCGATTCTTTGTGAAAATCATATTTCAATTTTCGCAGTTAACCCCTTAACGCCGGATGACGAGTTAACTCGCTAACTATATGCACGAAATACGAGTTAACTCGTCATAGTGATATATCATGAAATAAGGATTTATACTTATCGCGCATTTCATTTATCATTTAATTGTGAATGGATGACTGATGTATGCCATTCTCTACTGCTTAGCCTATCAAAATCTTCTTATAGGGTGATGTGCATGTTTATCGTTTTTGATTTGTTCACTACCGATATCATTGTTTCGTCTTGCAAGTGCAGCGATGTAGTCAAGTGAGTGATCGATGCATGATAGTAATGACGTAGAATTCGCTGACAACCAATGCGTTGGTAATACGTAGACTGCATCACGTGATCCTGGTTTTACGCTTTCACAATACAAGCAAGTGATGCAAGCAAATAGTGTACGAATCGACGTCAGTTATTCACTCATTCATTGCAATTATGTCTCGACCAAGGCGAGCAGCGGCCGTGGCGGCAACTTCTAGACTGTTTCATGAAGACGACAATGATAACTCAGATGATGATGGCTCTAACGATTCTTTCGACGATTCTAGTGTATCAGATGGTGAATCTTCTGACTCTGAAATGTCTGACAATCAGTTGGAAGTTGATGAAGATTCTGATGGATGGCGTATTTTGTCAGGCGACGAATTAGTGAATAATCGTGAAATATCTTTTAGTGGGCGCTCTCATGGTCTACCTCAAGATAGTCAAGTGAACTATGATACTTTTTCTCCCACAGATTTCGCTGATCTTTTCATTACTAATGATCTAATACAATGCTTCGTAGAATGGACTAATGCACGTGCCGAAGAACATTTACACGATTTACAGAATGGAAATCCACAAAGAAAAATATCTGCAGATACTGAAAAAGCTAGAATGTTTCAGAAGAAGTGGAAAGTTGTGACTGTTGAGAAGATGAAATCTTTTTTGTCATGTTTATTCTTGATGGGGATTATAAGGAAACCGACTCTCCGCATGTATTGGAGCAGAGATCGATTCTGGTCTACTCCAATATTCCAAGAACGTGGAACTCTATCTCGTGACGACTTTTTACTCATTCTTCGTTTCATACGATTTAGTGATCCATCATCCTGTGATAATAATGACAAGCGTTCAAGAATCCAACAATTTCTGGAAAAGATAAATTATATATGCTTACATGCTTTCAATCCTGATAGACATTTGAGTGTTGACGAATCTCTCCTTCTGTGGAAAGGTCGACTGCGATTCAGACAATACATCCGAACAAAACGTGCGCGGTTTGGTATCAAATTTTTTATGATCAATGACACAAATGGATATATGGTTTCCACTGTGATATATGTCGGTCAAGAACACCAAGATGAATGGTGTGTCAATCTTGCCGATGTGGAGACATTGACATCCTCTGGGAAGATCGTTGTGCACATGTTGAATCTGGCTGATGCACTTGATAGTGGCTACTATCTATACATAGATAATTGGTTCAACAGTTTTATCTCTACAAAAGTATCTATGGTTACATCAGACATTGAGTTCGGGTACTATACGCCAAGATCGAGGTATACCAACTAACTTGAGGACATGTTCTATCCGGAAAGGTGAATGTAAATTTGCAATGCATGATGACACTTATTTGGCTATCAAATTTTTCGATAGATCTATGGTTTATTTCATTAGCAATCATAATAGCAACTCCGAAGTCCGCCGACAAAGGAGGAAACGAGGTGGTGAAATCGTTGAATACAAGCGTCCGACAGCTATTGATGAGTATAATCGCCATATGAATGGAACAGATCTACAATACCAAGTTGTAAAGCCGTATCAGTCTGCTCGCAAATCCATGGCATAGTTCAAGAAAGTTGGCATCCATTTCTGCCAGCTTCTTCTTCTGAATGGATATAAAGCATACGAATGGCACTATGCACAGTGTTCCTCAGCAGAGAATCGTCCCAAAAAACTGAATTTCTTACAATTTACAGAGGAATACATACGCAAATATATACATTACAAAGATCAAGACATACCAACGACACCAAACAGATCGCATCATCTAAAAGCATTGCCCCCAACAACAAGCAAGGTAAACCCTACAAAAAGGTGGTTCTATTGCTGGAATACTCTCAAAAAAAGATCCGAAACTCGATATTTTTGTCCTGCCTGCCCAAACAACCCAGCATTACACGTCGGTGATTGTGATCGAATGCATCATGCATGTGAGTAGATACCTAATAGTGACGATATGACGAGTTAACTCGTATTTTTATAATACAATTGATAAGATGAATATGAGTTTTTCAGTAAAATGAATGCATGGGACTAATATTTTTAATGTTATACTTTCACATAAAGCACAGAGAACATAAATTGTAGCTATGCGCTTACCATGATATCGCTAGGAATTATTCAAAAATTTCAGGATCTGGTGGATGTTTTTATTATGCTGTCGGCGTTAAGGGGTTAAACAGGGTTTGTAGGCTATATACCTTCTCAAGCTAAGAAATATGGTCCTAGGTCTGCATGCCAGGGATGCGGATACCTATCATTTTATAGGACTCCGACTCCAGGGTTTGATAGGACTACGACTCCGGGTGGCAAGTATATAAGCTTAGTTCTGGTTACCCACATCATAGAATATTATAGGCTTACCTGAAACTCATTTTGGTGATCATTGCTGCATCAAATCAATCATTTTCTATGAAGTTTAATGCACATCACTTGTTGATGTGTGCTTCACACGGTTTTTCTCCAGTCTCTACTAGGCACCTTCTCCAAAAAATATGAGTACACTTTCTATTTCAATATGCACTTTGGATGAGCCGTCACACAAGATTGACGTTAGGGTAAGAGGTAATGTTCTCAAACAAACTATTTTACTTTTTTTCCGATGTGTTCTTTGGTGCGTATGTGTGATCGAGGGTAGGAAGGCTTGGCTTCTCTACTCAATCACCGAGTGAAACGTCAATCCTTTTTTCACTATCACGTTTCATTCCCACAACTATAAGTGTTACACAAAGGCTTTACATCAGGGATGCGGAGTCGGAGTCCCGGAGTCCTATCATTTTTGCTGGAGTCGGAGTCCTATCAAATGATAGGACTCCAGACTCCGGCCTAGACCCGAAA
Source organism: Prostheceraeus crozeri (assembly GCA_907163375.1). Classification (NCBI taxonomy): domain Eukaryota; kingdom Metazoa; phylum Platyhelminthes; order Polycladida; family Euryleptidae; genus Prostheceraeus; species Prostheceraeus crozeri. The sequence continues at coordinate 52,730 of CAJQUW010004568.1, read as the reverse complement.
CATAATACAAGCAAATTATTTATTCTCGTGCATGTAGCTGTCACTGTCTTGATGTCAACTTTCTCCATCAAACAAAGTACAGAGACACTGCTACAAGCAAAGCCTGCAATAGTTGACGGAATAAACCGTAATAGTGAAAAAAGGATTGTCTTTCACTCGGTGATTTAGTAGAGAAGACAAGCCTTCCTAGCCTCGATCACACCTCCGCGCCAAAGGTCACATCAGAGACAAAAATGAAATACTAGTTTGTTTGAGAACATTTCCTCTTACCCTCACGTTAATCGTGTGTGATGGCTCCTCTAAAGCGCATATTAAAATCGAAAGTGTGCTCCTATTTTTTGGAGAAGAATGGGGATTTTCCTGCCTGGTAGAGACTGGAGAAAAACCTTGTGAAGCACACATCAAGAAGATGGGAGGAGCTGAGTCGTATGCATTCAACTGAAAGCGACATTTGATGAACTTTCATCGAAAATGATTGATAATTGATACAGCTATGATCACTAAATATAGGTTCAGGCAAGCCTATATAATGATCTATGATGTTGGCTACTAGTTAATTTTTCAAAAAGGCTTTATATACTTGACACCCGGAGTCGGAGTCGGAGTCCTATCAACCCCCGGAGTCGGAGTCCTATCAAAATGATAGGACTCCGCATCCCTGCTTTACATGCACTGATGTCTCTGTACTTTTGTTTGACGGAGAAAGTTGACATCAAAACAGTGACAGCAATGCACGAAGATAAATAATTTGTTTGTATTATATTTCGGGTCTAGTTATAGACCGCAGTCCTATCATTTGATAGGACTCCGACTCCGCATCCTTGCTGCATGCCTTCTAGGTTGAATTTGTCTAACGCATCGCAGTTTATGTATTGTTCATAATATGAAGTAGGCCTATCTTGAAATGGGCAAAAACGTTAACCCACTATCAAATGCTATTTTCGTATTGAAGTCCTGTTTCAACCTATCACGATAACCTAACACCTGGCAAGTCTAGAGATAGATAGCAAGAGATAGCAACTATGGAATTTGATAAATTCAGGCATATTGTACTGCTAGGGGTTGGTGATGGCAAAGTGAATGGTATAACCTAGGGTTTACAATCCCGGGATCCGAGGGATCTCGACCCTATTTCCGAGATTAAAAATCCCGGGATTACGTCTTCGAGATCTCGAGGTATTTCGAGATATTTGAAAGATTGGCCCTGAGTTCCATCTAAGTGACATAGTTAAGAGAGTCAATGGCTTTTTTGAAAATGCATCTAAAGTTTTTATGTTCCAAGTTTGATAAATTGCCAATGTGCTGTATTTGCCGAGCCAGCTGGTTAAGCCTCGTTCATACGATGACACTAGTGTCGTGACATTAGTGCCGAGGAGCAGCGCGAAATATGGGCTAAATCAATGCCGTGACACAAACCGTTCAGACGCTTAATAAACAGTGTTGTGACACTGCTACTAGTATTGCTTCTGTAAACTGAAAATACTTCGTAAATTGATAGCTGAAAGACAAATCACAACGATTTAAAATAACGACTAAAGGCCCGTTCAAGGCTCGTTCAGACAGAGCTAGGTTTGCGGTCTTTGAGGGAAAAACCGTCGAAGAAACCGTCAATCAACCCAGTGAGTGTCTCCCGAATTCGCTCTATTGACAGGTCACCGGACTGCTACTGCAGCTGCGCTGTGTTGGTTTTCACACATCGACAACGAATTGTGTCTCGGTGATTAATTGACGGTGAAAGACAATTTGAAAAAAATCATCGGTTATCGACAAAATGACATTGCAGTTGTATTCATCTTGTTGTTGTGATGAAGACAACGTTTCGTTCATCAAAATCGACCCAGTGGTTCAGAAGTTATGTCAAAAAATGCATTTGTTCTCTAAGTGAATGTATGCTCAACTGATAAGTGAGTACCGTTGACAGAAAGTCTTCGAAACACAAAATTGGCGATAGCTCAGCTAATATTACATCAAATTTAACAAAATAGACTTCATTTTACTTGTCATTTCATGATTGTGAAGATGGTGCAGACAGTTGCTTACACAGATATAGAAAATCTTTTGCCAATACTGATTATCACATCAGTTGACAAGCACGTATCGTCTTTTGAAATATTTTTTGAAACTTAATGATTAAAAACATATACAGTATATATAAATCTCGTTCGAGATCCCGGGATTGCGATTAGCCAGTCTCGAAAATCCCGGGATTGAGAAAACGGATCGAGATTGTAAACCCTAATAACCACGTAATTAGATTGTTTAAGCGCATCACTTTGCGCATCTTTTTGCTAGAAGTGCAAACTGATCCAAAGCAATGACACATCCAAGAACTTAGGTACTAAGTGGGCAAAAACAAATCTTTAATACCTTGCAGAGATAGGAAAAATATTCGTGCGTCGTTTTGCGGATTGCTGTGAATTCCTTCAAAATGCTCCGATCGCCATGATTCCTGCAGATTCGAAGAATTCAGATCGATGTTCAAAAGTTTTCTCGATAATGTTGGGCCCTCCGATCATTATTAAAAAAGTTAGCAGGCGCACGAAAAAACGCTCACAAACGTCTCTGTAGAACTTGACATCGACTGTGTCTCTTTGTTGTGTGATCCGGTTGATAACAGTCACTGAAGCTTCGCACAATTTGGCGCATTTATTGTCGAACTGGCTGCTTATTGTTCGATTGCTATGGTAATATGTCAGCAGATTGTGCCATTTTATTAACGCTACATGTTCCAATGTTTCCTTTCTAGTCAAACAGAAGAGACGAATGGTCTAATTCGGTGGGTGTAACTATTAACATCAAATTATCCATTCACACACACCTGGCTGAATACATTAATAGGTCAGATACATAAGCTATGATTTAGTAATTTTAAGAAACTCTAAATTCTTTATCATAGGCTACCTGAGAATTGTAAGTGTATTGGAAACTTTGTCATAGCAAAATATAATGAGGAAATCCCGAAAAATGATCAATTGTGTTTCGGTAATTTACCGGTAATTTATTTCAATCTTACCGGTAATTTACCACACTTCAAACACTAGTCATGACAAAAAGTGCTTTTTTGCGACAGATCTCCCATAAAAACTATTTTCAATTCAACAGATAGCTACCTACATTAATCAACTCGTTATTAATAAGAGTCTTCAATTAATTTGGTTGCTCTAGTAATTAAATAAAAGCAATTCAATCTCTTGACAGCGTTGTATTTTTTACTTAGTCTAACCGGTTCCTAGTTGTGATTGGATTCATTTTCATTGTATTGAATATGTTTAGTAATTCACAAATGAATTATTCACAGTTGTTATCAATGAAATCAGGAACATACTTTTAATCAAGTCTTTTAACTTCATAACCGAATACCAGAGTTTCATAAGTGAAAAGATTGAATAATTAAGCTGATATTCAGTTGCAATTCTCATGTGAAACTTAGCGATAGGCGAGTTGTAAATGATTGTAGGGGATGAAACGGTCCTAATCAACTCAACTGACCATTTGACAGCACTTTGACAGTTAGGCCCACTTTGACAGACAAAGAGATGATCGACCACGGTCAACTATAGTGTAGTGTCATCAAATTAAGCTGTTCAAATAACCTCGTAAATAATAACGTATTCCATATAAGTAGAAATGTGTAAATGGAAATAATAATAAAAGCATTTTAATGGTATATGCAAAGACAATTGGGTATATGTCACCCAATAGCATGCATGAATAGGCCACGAATCCTGAAAGAAATTTGATAGAGTTCTGGACTACTCTGGGGTTCAATAAGAGGAATCGAAATTATGTCGATATAATTATTCTGACACGATTTTGTAAAAATCACCCGCGACAAATCATGCCATAATCACCATCGACCGTGAAAAGACGCTGGTGGACACCGAAGTCCTATCGTTTGTGTTTTTTATTTTTAACGAAAAATAGCTAGAGACATGCTTGGGGAGTTTTCCTTTTTAAGAGGATATGCAGTTACATTGACGGGACAGTTCAAAGACAATTGACAAAGTCAGTTCTTTGGGACAGTTGTAAGTTTACTGCTATAGTCAGCGTAATAAAACTCGAGAAAAATTTAGATCTAGTTGTGGGGTGAAGATATGCCTTGGGTTGACATTGTAGAGTTGGTGAGAAGAACCAAAGCTGATGTTCAGTTCAAAATCATTATTTTTCTTTAGGTAATATATTTCGATCTATGCTCATAGATCATCGTCAGACAAGTAATATTAATTAATCAAGTAATATTAATATAATTATAAGAACTAGAATAATGGTAAAAGCGACCGATTTGAAAAAGTATATTTCCTTTTAAATCATTTTAATGAAAAAAGCAATTCAGTTTTCAAATAATCAAAACCTGAAAAGTCAGCGCTGTCAGAAAAAAGGATTTATAATTCAAAAAGTCTCTTATAGAACATACAAGTCATTCGCGATACAAATTCGTCTATTTGTTCGAAATGAAGAAAGAGGTCATGAAAGACATATTTTTTCCACTTTTGACTGAACCACCATAAACTGGATCGAACAGACATTGAAGTTGCTTCAAAATTTCTTTCGTTATTTCAAATGGCAGCTGAAACAAAAAATGAATTTTTGATATGATTTCTACTTAATTTGTTACGAATATGTTTTGCTCGTATTTCTATTAATATTCTATAAGGATACAGAAGAAAATTATCACTTCATCGTAAGTTGTAATGTAATTAGCCATGAACTTTATTGAGTATCCGGCTGTTGCTCTATTTTCCACGAAATTATCCATTTAGAGCTTGAGAAGTGATAGAATGAGCCTAAGTTACAAAACTTTTCAAAGTAGAAGTTTTGAAGAAAAACCATAAGTACCGGTGTTTCAGCCTGAAAAAATATAGGAATTGGAGATACTCTGTATACCACTCTCTGAGCTGTCGTTTTGCCAATACATGTATGTGTGGCCAAATCGAATGAATCGACTGATGATACTCGCCATTGTATATTCAGATATCAAATTGCTCAATCAGTCTTGATGAAATACTGAGATGCGTTTGTACCCGCCAACAGATGGCATCATTAATCTATTAGTGGACTTGTAAAGATAGCAGACAATTAGTAGTGCAAGGTAACTACCACCACGATAGAGGTTACCCATAGAAATCAATTTTCCTTTAAATCTTTTAGTAAATATCTTCGGCAGCTGAGGCGTGGGTAATAGATCCATTTTCGTGAGGCTGCCAATGCGATGAGCTATATCAACTTTGGACAAGTCGTAGGTAATCGATAATTATCCAAGGTAGGAGATGGAATCTTGTTCTCTGGCAGTTCACTATGCTTGACAGCATCTGAGTGCTATGTTGATCATCATCTTCTTTAAGTCATGAGTGTAGAATACTCTCGAGTTTTTGAAGAATTGAAAGAAACAAGCCATTTGGTGCGCCAATCGAAGACCATTCGAAGGTCTTCATTAAAAATGTCGCACAAATACTGACCTTGTTGGGCATTCTCTTGGTCACCCATCGAAATTGAAGTTTTGTGTTGTCTGCACAGATTTCCAGTTTAATCAATACGCAATCTGGGATGTCACTGCAGAAATGTGATGGAGCCAAAAATAGATCCTTGAGGAACTCCAACATTGACAAGCTTGGCAAAAAAATTTTGACCATCTAAGATGACAGATCACTACGGCCAGTCACTACGGAAAAAGGCAGGAATTTCATGAAGTTGACCAACAGCTCCATAAGACATGAGCTCAGCAAGAACTTCCTAATGCCACACTTTATCAAACGCCTTGGAAATATCTATGACAACTGATCTCGTCTCTCCTTGCTTGTTAAGAACGCGACTTACATGTTCATTTGCAAACGAGAGAAACTCCTTAGCTGATCGAGTCCCAGAAGCCATACTGAACTTCAGACAGCAGATTCTGAGTTTAAAGAAAGCTAAAATGGCAAGACATGAGTCAGAACCTACATTTGCAAATGGAACTACGGAAGATACTTTCGAACAGAAGAGAAAACTGTTAGATAAAAAAGGTAGATATGATAGAGTTTAGATAAAACTTGGGAAAGTTAGAATTAGAGAAGCTTGAATACCGAAACTAGGATGCCATCTGGTCCACCAGACTTCGAGCTATCGAGATATGCAATGACATTTTTGACGATTTGGACTTTTAATGAGAGACAGCCAAGCGCGTGCGCTCATCAGTGCGCGTGGGAATTGGAGATGGAATGCAGCCTCCATCTTCTAATTATGAATTCAATACACGCTACTTGTGGAAGCTCGGCTTTGTCTGCTGAAGATGTCGTGCTTTGGTACAATGAAAGTCATTAATTGTACGAGTCTTTAATGCCTACCAAACAGTGCAAATCCGAAATATTGTTGCGCTGAAGAAACTCAACGTCTGACGTTATATTTGGTAATTTTAATCCGAATACATTGCATATTTGTGCAATGTCATCATCATCATTTGTATCGCTTCCTGTAATACTTGTTTAAGACGAGCTTTTACCTCCTACTTGACTGACAACTAAAAATCCTAGTTGACATCATTTGGCAATAGATCGAATCAAGTGTATGAGAAAGAAAATCATCCGTAAGGGAACTCGAACCCTGTGTGTAAACACAGTTAATTCAAATATGAATGTATAAGTATATGTGTAAACAAATAAGGTGTGTGCAGAATTACAAAAATATATCAAAAATCAAATACTTCAAAAACTGAATTTGATTTGAATTCAGACTTATGATGTAATGGTGGTTTATATTTTCATATCATGTGCAAACTCATGGCCTTGAAATTGCACAACTCAAGTGTATTCATTTTTATTATTGTACTAATGCACAATTTCATTTGTGTTGCTGATAACAAGATTACAAAAGTCTTCTTCGAGTTTCTTAATTGGTTATATGTATGACATTGGAAATATCATTCATTGGCAGATACCTTTTATTTCAAAAATAATTCTATCAATGCTTATTTTGTTTTAGAATCCCCTTATGTTTGTATAATGCGCAAAAGTCTGTTACTCACAAGAAGGATGTCTGTTATAAATAATGATGCGGGTTAACACTACGAGGTAATCTTCGAAGCTGAGAGTATTTTGTTAAAATAGCATGAATTACACTAGTAAGTGGAAAAAAGCAATTTGAACTGCACCTCTGTAATAACTTACATCTAATGGACGTTTCGCTTCAGGCATCTTTTCCAACTCTGAGTCCGGAATGATGTTTTCCATTGAAAATCGACGCTCTGTTTCCGCACCAAGTACTTTCAAAATTTGATCAAGGCAGCTTCGTGTTGCTAACTGAAAGCAAATTATTATTTTGAATTGCAGTAAAACGAACACGACAAATTTATATTATCACGGGTGACGTGTAAATCAATCGGAGATTATAACGCTGTTCCTCAAAGTGCTGTCATTATTGATGCTCGAAGATGATAAAAGGAGATTGATTACTATAACATACTATATACTTTACATAATGCACATATCGTCACGAGCATGTACTTCAGTATACAGTATACTTGATAACTTACACAATCAGCGTGAAGCCTACAGTTAAAGATAAAATCACGGTGTCTTCATGTTAGTTAGCGCAGAAAATATGGTCAATTTCATCATCCTGTTCTAAGTCTGAGATGTGACAACGGAATTATGACGCATTGACTTTTTCTAGAGGGATACATGCTTTAAGACATTGACTTGATTTAACAAAGACAAGTGAGTGGTTAGTGCTCAAAATCGCCCACTAGAAATGTGTTTTTTTAATGTGTTTAATGTGTTTTATGACAACTGGAATACATTCAGCAGATATAAGAGTATAACTACATGTACAAACATGTGTTGTATCTGTAAAACGTGCGCAATCTCAAGCTTTAGGCCATTAGGTCTAAATCTGCAACCTATGGATTTTTCTCGTATCTGAGCTAAAAAACCTATGAAATTCCTATTTACTTGATTCACTCATTATGAAACACAACATGGATGATAAAACAAGTTCTTGTATAAGCATAATTCAATCGATTGTTTATGTAAGATTCACACGTGTGCACTACTAAGGTACAGAGCCTTCCGATTTTCGAAAATTGACACGTAATGTATTTAACAGTATGCAGACAATTGCGCTTTTATGAAACTATACGCGTGTACTCTAAATTATATTATATTAAATTATATTTAAATCATATATTAAATCATTGTTTTGTCTATTCACATGCATGGCGAAATTTGTCGACATTGTCTATATTCATGTATAATTTATCATAAGTAACCTATTCTTTTCATCATAAATGATTCAAAACTAACTAAATTCTAACTAAATTCTTAGAAAACATCCATTCTAAAATTATTAGATGTATTCCACTGACGACAACAGATAAGACTACCATAAAGTGATTAGTTTCTTCAACAAGTATTTAAGGTAATGACATGCATTGCAAGACCAATTCATAAACTCCACGGACACCACATTCCGCAAATGACAACACCAAAACTTAATACAATTATCTTTCCGACAACATATACTACTACCGATAAAGCAACCTCCACGCTACTCCACATGCCCACCCACACCCACACATGTAAACCAATTCCCCAGCCTAACCACCACCTCCCTCACCCCACCACCATCCTCCATCCAAATTCCTCACACTTACCAACCATACTCCCACATAGCACCTCAAAATCACCACCTGCGCATTCACAATAACATTACTCAACACAACTCCCCCCATCCAGAAATTAACCGAATACCAGGGATTGTCCCATCTCCTCCCACCACTCATCAATCACACAAACCTAAAGTTTTCCTTGCAACCTCCACACCCAACCCCCCTCGATGTTCCGCTATAGTCTCAAACCAAAACGCATCCCATTCACCCCCTAACTTCGATGAAACTCGTGAGCAATCGACACAACCCTCCTCTCCCGTATTAGATTCCCCTTGGGTCCCGTCCAACTTCTCAAACCCCTTGTCATAATTCTCGTCTAAACCCAAACCCCTCCTCCAAACCACGTAACTATCACGCATTAATAACGCTAACCAATCTACACAAAATACCTGGACTTACCTAGCAATAGAGTGTTTCCCAACCACACGTCGCCTTCTGACGACTCAAGAACCCCCAGCCAAACTAAATTGCCCCCCACACCTCCATACTAGAACCTCCGAGGTACCCAATCCCAAGAATTGCCCCGCTTCATTCAAGACACCCACAATAACGCGATACCCTCCTCGAGCTCTTGATGTGCCTGCCCCCCTACATTCTCCATTACTGGAGAAAATCCGTGCATCCGCACCCTTCCACCCTCTCAAATCCCCCCTGCATACCCCAAATACCCCCCACACCACATCCTCACAGCGCTCCGATTAACTGAGTTACCACATTTAAAAAGCATTAGCCTTAAGTACGTCAAGCAAGCACATCTTGACATCGCCATAACATCGATCCATGCCATGACGGAGTCAGAATTGATGACACTAATAAGGTAATTCTACAATGCATACCCTACATCAATATACATAAGAACAGGCAACTTATTGACACTTACAGGACAAGAGGACACTCTTGTCTGGCAGTGACCAAGGTGAGCTGTAAGCCACTGAAACGTTTGCCGATAATAAAAACATTGTAATAAATAATAAACAAATAATAATAAATAATACATAATAAATACAGTTGGAGAGTTTTTCGGAAGCAATTGACAATATTATACTGTTTAACCCAACTGTAATTATTATGTATCCTTTAATTTATTTCAGATGTTAACATACATTTGATAATTACAATCTTGTATAGAAATACGCATTACCTAGACTGTTGGGGTAGCGGAGTTACCAATCAGGTCCGATGTTCTATCACACACACCGGACTCCTTATTTTTTTGCCACTGGTCTCTGAGACCGCTCGGAAAGAGGCACTGTAGAATATATTGTATGCAGATGACCTGCTGCTAATGGTGGACTCGATCCAGTGCTTGGAGTTATATATAACTGGAAGAATATATTCGGAAGCAAAGTCTTAAATCATATATCGGAAAGATAAATGATGAGAGCGAGTGATAGACAAAAAGCGATAGATAAGACCAAACAAGATTCGTGTGGAGTATGCCGCAAGCGAGTGATGAGAAATTCTGTAATATGTTACTCATTTCAAAAAAGGTGCGTAGGCATAAAAAGATTCACCGAGACCACAGGAGACGGATTTGTTTGCAAGTTGTGTTGATGAACAACTTGCAACAAGCAAGATGATGAACAACAAAACGAGAAGTATATGAAGGGTGTTGATAAGGTGGATCGCTTTCGTTATGTCAGTGACACAATTAACGATTGTAGATGCGAGACTATATGACAGAAACTGCCGTCTCAGATGGATGACGGTTAACCAAATTCATTGGTACTATGTGGAAGACGCTTTACTGACAGACTAAAAGGAAAATTGCACAAAGTATGTGATCGGCCACTGATGACTTGCAAAGACTCATCTGTCAACTTGTGAAATCCCTGAGACTATAGATCTACAGAAGAGGGTGAAATCCAAATAACAGAGAATGACAAAAAATTGTGCGGAGCAGGATTTGCGACAGAAATAATTATTCAACGTCACTACTCCTATTAGACGGTGCTGACACAGTCAAATTTATATCTGGAGCATTGTGATCTTTTATCTGGATGCCCTTCCTGCCGACTTCCAATGACACTTTCGAGCTCGACCACTGGACCGAGAGATCGGTAGGCCAAATACTTAACCACTTTGCCACGGAGACCATCTACAATAAAACTTGCGGCAGACAGAACATTCAATTATTAGTAAAACGACAAGGGTTAAAGAGATCGTTCAGCGCTGCTGACGTTTTCAAAAGGAGTAGCTCAAGATTGATGGGTCACATTTCGATTAGAGATAAACATCATTCACCAGCGATTTAGTACTCTATCTAAACACGCTCTACATTTAAGAACTAACTATACAGTTACAGTATGATTTTGAGGGAAGCCAATACCACCAATTCCTATTAAATAATAGTAAAGAAATAATAAGGATATCGTGATTTCTCATTCATGAATGATCTATTTCAACAAGATAAGATAAAAGATATTACCTGAATGATTTCCTTCCGGGTCTAGTCCTGGTCTGTAGAACTGCAAAATCATATCTTGACTCATTCGAGCCAGCAATTGGTTATCAGCTGGTTTTGAACGCTTTCTCTTGACTTCCACATTCCACAGTAATCGGAGAGGTGGAACGGGAATCTTTTCATTGTTTTGAGCGCTTGAAAGTTTTTCCCAGTGACAATTCCAACCAGGGGTAAGATATGACATGTAAAACACCGATTGTTGAACAGCGTGAAGCTCTTCGTCGATTGCTTCAAATTCAAGGCCAGATCCATCCAGGAAAAGAGGTTCAGGAGGATAAATCGCACCAAAAAAAATAACATTTCGATCGAATAAGCAGCCCAGTTATCAGTAAAATATTGATGCAAAATTGCCAATCGTTGAGACCACGGGGCGTCAAACAGAGGAGTTTCTGACTGCATGCCGATGTCCGAAGCTTCGCTGCAGATCCGCAGTTTGACATTTTCAAAGTTGAGATCAATACTTGGTTCATCTTCATCTTCGCATAGGAGGGTGGAGATGGAGGCGTACTCCACACCCCGATTGACACATAGTTTGATGAAGCAGTGAGTGATAACCCAAAGCACTGGTCCATGTCATCCCTTTAGTGGCTTCGTTCACTCGAGCTACCTGCAGGATGCAAAAAACATTGAACCAATTCGATCACGGAAAATTCATGTCATTGACAGCCATGCATTGTAATCTATAGCTTGATTGATTATACTAGACACCGGCATCTTATGTGGATATTTTTGTCGTTATAGGCTTTATTTAGGTCAGTGGTGGGCAACCAAGTTGGGATCGCGGGCCACCAATTTTCAGAGGCAGTAGTATAGGCGTAATATTCTTGTATTCCGTAATTTTAAGTGCACACATGGGGTGCTGTACCGTACATAAATATATAGAAATCGTATTGCATAACAAAATTTTACATGTAAATGTATTCAGCAGTTTTGTATGCAAATGATAATTTAATGCAATTTAATATTAAGGAATCGTAATTTTACATTCTCGGACTGTGTCTTTCTGCGATTCATGTGAGCATTGAAGAGAGAATAGGCCCATAACAGATCATGGAAGCTTTCCTTATGTGTAATTAAACGGTAATTTGACTTTTTTTGGTGATTTGACCGACATTACCTTATTTCATCGAAAAACAGCGGTGTGTAAGTGTAGTGCAACTATCCGCCTGAAAGCCGCACAAGATAAAAGTGATTTTGCTACAATTATTGATCATTCTACATGCACATACGTGCACATATGTCACCCAAAACAATACGGCTTGGGCTTTCAAAAACCGTGCATGGACTCCACAAATGGTAGTCTGTGCTAATGCCAATCGAGTATACGAAGTATGAATTAGTGTAGTAGTAAATGAAATTCAGCAAGAATATTTGAAAAAATGTTGGCCTGTGAAAATCTTGGAGTTGGATTCCTCCATTCGTAGTCAAGGTCTAATTAATACAGTCTCTTTTTAGGTTTATTGAGGCGTGGTTTATTACGTAGAGAAACATGCTCATCATCAGTATATTGAATACTTCGTGACTTAGCACAAACTCGCGCAGGTGGTGACCGTTTTTTGCTTATACGACAAGATATTCATTACGAAAGGAGCATAGTTGGATATTCGAATGTGCATTTTTTCCTTTTTGTGCCATCATATTGCTTATTTAGTTATTATTTAATGGTTTTTCAAATTCTAAAGAGGATCCCTCACCCTTAGATGCATCTCCCAAAGTTCGAAGTCGGAGTTAGTCATTTTCACATAATCGATTCAAATAATGTCCGCGGGACACTTTAGATGTGAGAAGTGGTGGCGGGCCACGCGTTGCCCACCACTGATTTAGGTGAATTAAAAATCCTTAAAAATAACATAATTTTTGTTTATTTCCTGATTTCATAGATATATTTTCATTGACTAATTTGTAAACAAAAATCGGAGCAATGTGCCTAGAAGCTAGAGTTAGAAGTTTGTCAATTTAAACGTGATTCAGAAACTGCGTTATTTCAAATTATTACAACACTGCAAATCAGACAATAACAGGCTGCGTATGTTTCGCAAACAGAGACAATTTTATTTTTCAAATGCAATTTTGATAGGTATATGGACATGTTTGTTATTAATGTGAGTCCAATGTAAGGAATGAAGCAAGTTACATCTATATACATGTATGATGCCAACTTATTTTCCGATTATTTCAGATTGTTGAGGAAGCGAAATGTGGCATCACTCAACAGAGTACTCATTATTACGGTCATAAGTAAATCGTCACGACGATTAACTCGATGTTTATCCTTCCTCAATATTTGAACTTCTGTCATTGTAGATGGATAAAGCGAAAGCGATCTCTCAACGTACACTACACAACCAATAGAAGAATTATTAACGCGTCATCATCAAAAGGCGAAATTCCTTCGGGTGCATCCATCTTCTCACTCATTATAATTTCTGGACAAGGTTCAGATAACTATTCATCTTTTTGAGATCACGTGCATGCCACAATGTGAATAATTGCGTTAAAAATGAAAACTTTTAGTCATTAAGACAACATTTAGGTATTTTTGGTTCAATACCCTGAATTTTAAGTGGGGGAAAACATACACCTTAAGGAGATATTTCCAAAGAACAGTCAATTTTGAGTGAACACCCCTGGTGTTGCAAGATCCACAGAAAATTTTTATATTTGTCGCCGTGTTTTATATTTATATAGTTTTTTGTTATTGAGTTCGCGTTCTGTTCTCGGTCTCTTCGCTAATACTCAAAAAAAACGACGGACCTTCGGCGTCCTGACGCCCTTCTGATTAGGTCGATGTTAGCGCAAGGTATATTCACTTAAATTTCGTCGGTGTTTAATTACTTCACCGAGCCTATTTTGATCACAAATGAATTCCACTTGAAACCTGTGTGTGTGTCTAAAATTTTTTTTTTCCACTTTGACGCTCCTAACTGAAATATACTTTTTATCATAATTTCATAAAATAACAATTTCGAAATAATAGATCAGAAAGAAACACTACTCTACGAAGTAGAGATAGTTTGCCTAAAAAAAAGAATGATAGAGTCTATGGGGTTATGCGGTTGTGAGACTTTATTTTCGTTTGATGGTTCTTTATAGTATTAGGTTTTAAATGATGTAGCTTGCAATTATGTGTGTGGTACTCGCGTCTCGCTCTCTCTTTTATAGTTGTCACCGCCACGCGATTGAATATACTGAAGAGAGTAACTCGTAGCAAGGGTGTGCAACTCTGGGGGGCCAACTAATAAAATTTCATCATTACATGCATCTAACTCAGAATGTTTGGCACTTTTGCCGATTCATATTGCTTGACGGAAGTAAGCACTGATCTTTATCATTTTCAATTTTGCATTATCACATGAATAGAATTTGGACGTGATAAACCCATTAGCCCCCCCCCCCCAATATTGAATAATAACACCGCCCCCCCCCCCCCTGCCCACCCGTTGCAATAATGCTTTGAATTTCAATGTATAGATATCGGAAAACTTGCTAAATGCCAATGCCCAACCCCCCCCCCCCCCCCCCCTTGATGTGGCAATCCAACCTTCTATGACGTCATAACTTTTGGAAAAAAAAAAAATGCAACAAAAAAACAGCATAACTTTCCATCTCTCCTAAATCAGAAAGAAATAATCTTTATTTATTTTACATAGCATTGCGTGTGATTTCTGTGAAGCTGCTTGCACATTTATGGTCTTGTTGGCCATTTTATTGTTATCTATTTTCTGATGCATAGAAGATGTCGGAGAAAGGACTCGAAGAAGTCCTCCGGCAGTTTAGTTGCAGGTATTGGCTTCAAATCAGACAGCGTTTTAAAGGACCCGGTCCCACATTTGGGATGGAACAATTTCACCGAAGAGTAACTCGAAGCTGTGAATATGCGAGACAATATGCAGTAACATGCACTTAGCATTGGGCACTATTGGACACATGTAGCAACATCATTCAGCAGCAAAGAAGAAAATGTGATGAAGCATGATAAATTAGCCGTCATCCTATGTTATCTCGCGCAATCTTCGATAGCCAATGGTTGCAAAATCCAATGCGAGAGTATGCTCTGTTTGTGATAACACACCAACAAATCTCCGACAGACATTCGAATCGTTTCTCAGACACACATTATACTTCACCGACTATTGCTTCCTTTCTTTATGCGGAATATTCATTGCTGAACTTCACCGACCTCGTTTCAACAGTACACGCCACAACTTGCCATCGCACGAATCGTCCGAACACTACTTGTAAAACGGAGTATTATTCAATAAAATGACGTTTCAGATTTTTCCACGTCGTGATATTCTGACGTTTTTCTTTAATCGACTTCGGTTTTCTCGAATTCGTTGATATGATAATTCAAAGAAGACAAGTATTTCTATCTTTCAAATTTTACTATCTTCTATTTATACGAATGTAAACATATGCTGATGCGATGATAATTAAGTATGTAGGGAAGTGGGATTTCAAATTAGTGCATATAAAACTGTCAATCTCAACATTTTCTGATTGATATTGTATTTTAAGCATCACTTGAAACGTCAAAGTAAGAACATTGAGCCGAATATTAAAATTTAGCAAATATAAAATTTCATATTTACAAAAAGCTTCAGAACTAATATTACAGTAATCCGGATTAGCGAACCAAGAACAAAAGGAAATATGAAAAAAATTGGAAATGGAGTTCGTATGGAGTATTTGCAGATACACTTTAAAAAAGACTATGGCAGCCTCATCTTACCTGATCCTCATATAACTCCGATTCTGAGGAAGTTGAGCTTCAGGCGCTATTCGACTCAATTCTGTCTTCGATTTCATTTCTACAATACTTGCTTCCCGCTCTCTCAAGAACATACATAGATACAAGATCATAGCAGAGGAAATGAGGAAGATTACTTCGCTGCTCGTTGCTCAATCCAACGCCACTTTCTCCAGGTAGTCCAATCAAAGCTTGTTGTGATCGTCCCACAGCAAATGCGCAACGTAAAGCAAGCCAGGCAGCTCTGCGCTCCCGTTGTTCATCACTTGCCTCGTGCGCACGTGTTGCCTCACGATCCTTCTTACTCTAAAAGATAACAATATGGTGATATCGTTGCATGTAGAATTAGCTATAGTGCTATGTTATTATTTTGTCGAATTGGGGGGGGGGGGGGGGGGGGGGGGGGGGGGAGGGGGGGGGGGGCTGCATATGGTGTGCAATATTTCACAGATACAACTGTATCAACGGGTGCAAAAAATTCGAAAGAAGAAACCCCCCCATATCACTTTAGGTAAGAAGATGAAGGTCGAACAAAAAAATCAAAAATATTAGCTATAGGATAATATATGTTGTGCAACTTTCTTGCTCATGCTTCCTGTGCAAATAGCTTTGCATTTTATTGTGTTGAATTTTTATAGATGAGGATTTTTCGCAGGCATACGTATTCAGAAGGATTCTGGGAAGGTTTCCCAGTGGCATTGTCCACTCATTATTTTCTTGTTTAAGGTCTTTTGTATTGCGTAGGACTTGTGTGTCACTATTTACTACTTGATTTTTTCAAGTATTTGTTTTTGCTCACCATCACCTGCCATTTTTTCTGAGGAGGTTTCTTTGCAGTTTTTGCTCCTGACGTAATCTGAAAAAAAATCGACGTCGATTTGATCATCTGACGGAGAATACAGAATACTGCCTGATCCTCTCGCGCACGCTGTTGTCACTGTTCCTGAACTAACCAGATAAGTGAGAGCAATTTCGAAGTAGAACTGTCGAATTAACCTGTTGGAATTGAGAATTTGAAAAAAAGTTACCTTAATACTAATCAATTAGCAACAAGAAGGAAATAATTACCCTAAGTCATGAGAGTTGTGGTAAACAACGTACAGTCCTTGCAGAAAAGCTTTGGCCACTGGCTTACTAGATATCAACCCATGCTGCATCAAATGGCGCAAGATCTTGCCTGAAATGAACGACAATTGTTATTCGAGGGGGTGGGGGGATCGTGAGGAGACGTAAAATAAAAAAAAAAAAAAAAACTGGAATGCATTTGCAGGCCTCAATAAAGATCGCAAGAATGGGGCATCTGAAACAGCGAAGAGATGGAGGAAAAAAAAAAAAAACGGAATTAATGTCCGCAATCAATAGATATTCTACCATCTTGATGACTTTTATGAAATGATACGATGCTAAAATCACACTCTATGGTTAAAACTTTCGTTGGGTATAAATACTTGCCTAGGGAGAAATTGAATTGCCCCCCCCCCCCCCCCCGTCATGATAAGTCCATGAAACTTACAAACAATATGAGGTTAATAAGTTAAATTATTGCCTAAGAATAGTAGACTTCATTGTAGTCAATCATTTGGGATGAATTTGGAAGGAGTCTATCACTATAAAGCTTTTTGCTGAGTTTAGATAACGCTCCACGAAGAAATGCATGGTACCAATTATAAAAGACAGAGTCTATGCGGAATAAGACAAAAAGAGCTTTTTTACAGAATTTTCAACCCTAGCACAACTGCGATCCAAGAACGAAGCTAGGGGTTACTCAATGAAAAAGTGATAAAATGTGCTATTTTGAATAAATAAAAAATAACAGATCGTCTAATCTGATTAAGTTTTTCCCATCCTAAACCTGTTCGCCCAACTCTTGAAAGTATCTTGAAAGATTGTACCGGTCAAGGAAAATGGTCTGGGGAAGCAGATTCCAAAGCTGTGTCCCCCCCCCTCACACAAAATAGCTTTTCGAGCAACTCACAGTATGTGCGCGTTCTAGACTCACTTGATAGCATGTGAGTGCATTAGCTCTACGTGGCTTCTGGAAAAAGATATTATGTTTGGGTACGCACTCATTTCAACTGCAGGGCTTCTTCTACTACCGATATAGTATCTGTAGAAGAGACTGAGTGAAGCGAGATCCCGTGAAACGGAGAGCGGTTGCAATTCGATATGCAAGTTTATCACCCATGTAAGATTCTTGACACGTTTAGGTCATCCCTCCAAGGAGGGCATGACTACGTTTCTTCTGTGTCTTTTTCATTATCATAAATCTCTCGTAGAATGTCAATTAAACAAAAAAACTATGCTGCACAACAAAGTGATACAAAAAACTGTGGAAGGTATCATAAAAATGTAAAAAATAAAAAAATAGCAACAAAGATGCAATAAATAATATGCAAAAAGACTCTTATCTGCACATTTCATGTCGCAAAAGCTTGAAGAAACCCAAATGAGAACCCCTTTGGCGTAACAATGGGTACAAGTCAGGTAGGCAACAGAAGAACCGGATACAGCTGCACAGGCTAAACCCCTTAGTAATGCCCCACTGCAATGTCCCGTCCCGCACCGCCTTTTTCGAGCAGATGACCGGGCCTGCCTCCATGGGTTCAGGACCCTTGAACTACCTGAACGCCCGTATGCCGGTGAATATTGTTGGATCTGTCACAACCTTAACCTTTAACAAATGGAGCAGCGCAAGGAGAGAGAGAGAAAAAAGAGCAGTGAAGGGAAGTTCGTTCACAAAATCAGCCAAATAAGTGTCGTACACAAAAACCTGATTCAACTAACATGAAACATCTGAAGACTATTCATATCAGATAAACCAGGGGGTGGTGTTTGAAGGGGACGGGTCGAAGCCCACCACATTAACATAAACAAAAATGGAGAATAAGAATGAAAAATTAATCAAACACAAGCAACTTCAATGATCACTAAAATATAATATTCTAGAGCATGCTGTAGCTAATCAAAGCACGGTGACAAACCGCCGACAATAAACCCTTCCGACAAGGTAGAACGCAAAGAAGCATGAGCTACAGACGACAAAGCATTCATCCTTTCACCGCTTTGGGGCCGCAAGTTGTATGCGAAAGGGGGGTTGAGGCAGAGAGCCGAAAATTTTTGCCCGCATTTGCTTGCATGAAAATAATTTCCCGAAAATATTTCACCATGGTAGGGTTATAAAACAAAAGCATGCTGAAGACGCTGTTATTCAGCAGATTGCAGCAATTGAAATTATCAATATTTTATCGATTGTGAATCATCAACAGTCACAGTTTGGAGTGGCCCCCGTCGTCAGAAAATCTCACGGGTTGAGACTACATTAAATTCCTTTTATAATATGCGCTCAGTGCATGTATACTCAGCTCGTGGATAGGTATAATGAAAGTGAGTACGCAATGGCGATTATGCAGTGTGCAGTATGACATCGACATCAACTTATTATATTAGGAGGCAATTTGAAAATGAGATTCAAAAAGATAATCTGAACTTATGTATGCTTGCTTGACATGCTTAAGCGAAACAACCGACCGCAACTTGCTTTCTATTTTCTGCATTAACAGATAATCGGTTTTGAGCTTTTCAAGAAATTTTTATGAAAGATATTTCCATCAGTTTACTAAAAATTTATCCCAATTTATCAAACCTCATTGATATGACGGCATTGATAACAATTACATTATCAGTTCACAATAAATGCGTATTGTCAAGTGAGCTGTAAGGCAGTGTTTCACACAGTCTAATGCGTTTTGACCCAGTTTTTCTTAATCAAAAATCACGGTCCAGCTATCTACTCAAAGTTGTTTTAGCACTAACCTTATTAACTATTGAATTTCTAATGAAATCTGTATTCTTATCAATCATATGAATGCAACAACTGAAACAGGCATGATCACATCTGTATAAAGGCATATCGCAACAATTTTAATATTTTGTATCCAAATTATTACCAATGACAGACTTGAAATCCATCTAATCCAAATATAAAGACATTTCTGACCAATTTGAACTACTATATCATTTACAAGCTTCCTAATTTGAAACTTGAAATAGATAGCGCAGTGAATGACCTAAGAAATTACCTTTCAATATGTACATCTATCTAACTAAAGAAAGCACAGGCGTCAATAAACTCCACATTAATTTAAAATACAAAACCAACTGCAATTTTGAAATCCTCAATGACTTCTTTGATCTTGGCGATATTTGAAAAGTTCATCATCCAAATCTATGCTTCAAACTCAGTCGAAGTAATCGACGATGTTCAATATCTTTCCAAAAGGTCATTATTTTCAAGAGTTGACATAATTTTCCACATACTTGTCAAGTGCACTTTTGAAAGCATGTTGTTTAATTTGAAAATAATGGTGCTATTTTTGAGGTACATAACCCACCATGAGAAACATTGCTGGAAGGGATATTCTATACAAAACGAAGACTTACCTAGTGTTAAGAGAATTTCTGCCTCTATAGAAGCACAGCGGCCAACCATCGCTTGAGACATTTGTAGTGCAGTCATTGAACTCCTAACGCCTCAATCCAATTCGTTAATTCGTCTGTGTAATCCCTAAGATAAAATAAAGCAAACATTTTCATATAATGTGTCAATAGGAATTCAAAAATGAACGAGGTATATAGTTTTCAATAAGAAGGTTTACATAGTTTTGCATAAGGAATCATACAATCGGAGACGTACATTACGATCTAGAGTGTGTTCTCCTCTTGATGATCTTACATCAGCAAGTAAGCAAGTGTATCATCAAATTAGCAAAAATACAAAAGTAGCTCAGCTTCTAGGATTTTTACAAAGAAATTTCCGATGACTCATTTGTATGTAAATTAGGAGGAATGTAGTTACACCAAGAAAAAAAATCAACTCTGGAATTCTCAAAGATACAAATTCTGTAGTACTGGGACAATTATAGTTTATCATGACCTTTTATATCTTGCGATATATAGAACAACCGCATAAATTCAGGTTTCATCACAAATGTTCAGTTTGAGACAATTCGTACAGAAACTTATTCATAAAATCGCTAACACCAAATTTTTCTTGAAGATTTCATTACGCAACACACCGCGATATTTATATATAAATGAACGTAGTACATGTAGTTTTGCTCGACAAAAAGAATTCATGGATTTTGATCATTTGTTCGACATCTATTTTTATAATATCATAATGATTATATTATAAATTTATATACAATATCAATAGTTTGATAGATGTCGAACAAAACCATCGAAATTTTGTCGAAGAAAACCACGTGTCGAACAAAACTACATATACCATATCAATACATCTTCACATTTCTCCGTTCATTATGAAGAATCTTGCATTGCAGAGTATGTTGCATAGTAGTAGGGATTAACGCAAACATTCTTGAATGCTCTTGAACTTGTAAGTTTCTTCGCGCTTCTCAGGAGTCCATCTTTATGCCATTGATCAGAAAAAGTGGGACGTTATAACCGAAAATATTTGGTCATTTTGGGCGATTATCCAAGGATTTGTCGAGATTGCGACAATGGAGTTTCAACAGGATCTCCAATTTTATCAATACTACATATAATATAATATATACTCGTATATAGGGCATACTACATAGACGTAGTACAGAATTATCAACAATTGTTTGCTTAATTGCACGACTTCTTCGTAATAGGAGGCTTCATAGAAAGCGACACATCGTAAAATGCCACACCACAAAACATGCTGCTGGTGATAGCATGTTTCACTCCGGTGCTGTGGAATAGAAAATGAGCGTTTTTGCATATTTTGAGCCGGAAAATGTTAATATATACATAAATAGCATTACCTATACCAGGGGTGAGCCGCCATATTTGGATCTGTGACACATTTTGTCACATCTTGATATTCGAGATTTGTCACATTTTGTCACGTACCGATGGATGCAAATGTCGCATTTTGTCACAAGTTTGTTGACTTAAAAGTCACATTTTGTCACATGCTGATGAAAACACATTGCAAAAATTTGAAACAGTCCGGTACGCAGAAGATTGGCGGTTGTCGATTTTGGTTTGAAGGCTGATTTTTTTAAGTAGAGCATTTGACGTTCTATTCGTGATATATATATCAAACAAGGATTTAACGGGACAAAATCGAGAAAAATCGCTAATTTATCAATTGTTACTAATTATTATTATTCATATAGTTCCGTATGGGTGGTCTCCGTGGCAAAGTGGCTAAGTGCTAGGCCTAGCGATCTTTCTGTCCAGAGGTCGAGCCCCGAAAGTGTCATTGGAAATAGTGAGGAAGAGCATCCGGACTAAAGATCACAAATCTCCAGATTAAAGGCTGACTATGTCAGCACCGTCCAATCCCGCAGTATGAGGGAGTAGCGATGTTAAACCATCATTTCATTTCCCATACTGAATTGCCATTGACGGTGTACAACATCTACCGCGAGATGTGGGGAAATAACGAAACAGACCATGGGTAAAACCGGGACACATCTAACTTCGTTTGAGGTGAAAAAAATGCACTCAAGCCTTGTAGTCTTATTACAATTGATTCATTTTTAGTCTCGAATGCATTTAAAAATTCATTACTTATGGCAAATCTGATTGCATAATAAACACGTACTCGGAATATGGTTCACAATGTGAATTCACAGACCATATTATTTCACAGAAAAGAGGAAAACTTTGTTTTCAGTAAATAAATGCTACTCAGTTTTTTAACGATTACTATTACTTTCGCTTTGTATTCAGATCAGTGGCAAATATAAATACATTCGCGTGCATTATAGGAAGCATACATTCGCAGGGACTCCTCCGATCTCGACGTGACAATCAAGAAACATCTGGCCACATACACTGAATGTTACAATTGGGGCATCACATAGCACGTCGAAGTCAACTTTGAAAATTCGGATAAATAACAGCACAATTTGCCTGGAGCAAGTACAAGTCGCCATTTGGAGCAAGGAAGGGAAAAATATCAATCTTGCATATCCCTAATACAAATTATCATCAAAGAAACATAAGAACAATGACCGCCCTAGAAAACATGATTTCGTTATTTCATTCAAACGAAGTTAATGCTCCTATGTGACTTTGTTCATATTTTGTCAGCATATTTTTTGCGAATTTGTCACATTTGTCACACTAACTACAAAAAACACACATTTTGTCACATCTTATTCTGAGAAGAAAAATTGTCACATAGTGTCACGTTTTGTCACATCGGACCACCCCTGCTATACGGATACCAAAATCGGAAACCAGAAAAACAGCAGTTATTTTTAAGGTAGGCATTGAAGAGAACATCACTATTTGTAATTCATTATTTCCACTTCAATTATTGATTGCCTTATTTCTATTTCTCCTACAAACTCTAATTTTTGGGCAAACCGTAGTTAAAATGATTTTGAATGCACTAAGTTTTCATCACATGAGTACCAATGACAATAGTTATGCTAACACCGGTCAGTCAAATAAGTCGCGATTTCAAGATGGAAGAAAACAGATAAGTGAACACTACTTATGTGGAGGAATTCAGTAACATGAGCATTTTCGATAAATTGTAATATCTCTGAAATTTGTATGAAAGCGATTAACTTGAAATTGCTTGCTTTTGAAAAGAAATCGGCATCAATCTCGATCAAAAATAGCCTGAAGACAGATACTGCTACGCAATTGTGATAATTATCGGCAATGTTTAGCCTTTGAAAAATGACTGAATTGTGAAACAATCGTCATTTGTTTAAAAATTGCATAGGCCTAAATTCTATTTGGTCAAAATTGTAAGTCAGTAGCACACCATATATACATCAGAGCATATTGCTTCCTATAGTGACATTGATAGTAAAATTTGAATCACACATCAAATAAAAACAATCATAATATCAAACATACAGCAAGTTATAGATCGGCAAAAAGACGCACTAGAACATTCCGCAACGAGATGAGCAGCAAAATCAACATCAGGACGTGAACAGATACAAATTACTGTAATTTAACAAATAATTTCCTAAAATAAATTTGTTTAAGCAAATAATCCATGTCAACCCGTTAATTAGTGAATCAATTATCTAATCCTGTAAAGTGCTAAATTTTTCACAAATAAGAGCTTCTACTGGTAAATGGAAAGTTATGGTGTGTGCATTTTGCATCCGAATAATAATAAAAGTGCATTGTAAACCCACAAGAGTTAAATCTTAATTAGACAAAATTAAAGCGAAATCATATCATTCGCACCAAGTTCAAACATTCACATTTCAATATGGGATCGGCACAAGAATGCTTTATGATAGCGTTATTGACAGCAATAGGCTACCCATCTGTGTATTTAGAGACAAATTATGAATTATGCTGTTCATGTCATATCCACTAGGTACAAATTATAAGTTTTTGGATTATTTCCTTCGTTACTAGCACGCATCGATATGAGCTCTGTCAATTACTAAAGTTAGAGATAAAGTTGATGCTAACCATTGTGAAGTTGGCTATCGTCAACCTCCGGAGCGTTTAGAAAAATAAACGATCGGTAGCCAATTTTCTGCCTATGCTGTTCCTGATAATCTTCATTGTCCAATCAATTAATAGGGAATAAGACTATTCAGCATGCGAATGAAGCCATGACAAAATTGTAAGCAAACAACATGCATCCTGATCCGCGCATTATACAAGAAGAATCCGTAATAACTCAATGAAGAAACTAACCGTGTGATTATTGATGTGCCCTCGCTTACTTAACGTCTGATTAATGTTTATAGGAAACAGAAAGAATAGCCATACTGGAGAGTTGTGGTACTGTTCATATTGTAACATTTCGTTTTCTGATAGTGTTCATATCAATTTACGCGGGAATCAATGGTTTTCTTTGATACAGAAGTGACAAGTAAGCCTCATGAAAAGTCATCTCTAATAGTTTAAGAAGACTTGCATGTGCAATTATAATATCAAACTGCGGCGCCATGATTTCTAATGTCAGGAGAAGGAATTGTAAATATCCGCTAACAAATTGATCTGAGGGTTCAACCCATGGCCAAAAACGAGAACTTGTCAAGATGTTGATATTACAATTTTCAATATAGCCCTAGATCAGAAATAAGATAACTTTTTAAGAAAGATGATCTGCGAAGCGTTTATTCGAGAGTGGAATGATTTAGTAATGAAAACGTAAATGATGAAAATCAATGTTTTGGCGTTATCAAATTTCCACCAATAATGAAAAATATTTCATATTATATACCTGATCTTTGAATACGTAGCTTTTCCATGTAGAATCATTCAATATAATAATCAGAAATATTTCAATCGCTTATCATACTTTTTTGGAACCACAGCTATCAAACTTACTAAGAATTTGGTGCAACTAACAACGTGTTCGCAACAATATGATAATATTAAAGGAACCATGCTCCAATTCTCACAAAAGCGCGTGGAAGTTTTAAGCCGGTTTCAAAGATGGGATCGTGAGGCATTCAGATTTACAAGGGGCAAGCGATTTAATGACCGTTTATACTAACGCATTTAGTTTTCTCACTAATATCTGGACTGAGAAATGGTCTTTTGATACCTGCTCCACAGAAGACAACATGTTAAAGAACTTCGAGTAAAAAATATCATTCAAAATATGAACTAGTTAATTCTGCCAGCTATACGTATAAAACAGCGGTCGAAAAACGGAATAAATATTGCGCTAGATTTCGCACAAAATACAATTCAAAATATAGTCTAAAAAACTACGACTGTATGTCAGTTCCATACAATAAGAACAATACTGCGCGTGGCATCACATCAGATATGCATGGCAACATAGATTACATTTTATTCAGACATCAGATAAAACACATTAAAAAATTGACATGATCAGAGCGAATAAAAATAATCACTTGACTTACTTGTATTGTGTTTCTGTCCGAAAGCAGCTTCTGCGCGCGCGCAAAGCAATTGCACAATGCGTTAGTTTAAAAAAAACGTGTAGAAAAGCCATGGTAAATGAAATTATTTGAAGGAATAGGTTAGTCCTCGGCTTGACCAATGTTTTGAACGGCTTTGTGAATTAGTGCTGACGTGTCTTTTCGACCCACGCTGCTCGCGAAGATTTCACACTAAAATAGTGCGAATCACGAGATATAGGCGAGTTATTGACAACAGCAATTAAAAGATGGATAGCGAGAAGAACAGAAAATCTGACATCCTTTACAAAAATATGAGAGATACTTTGATGAATAATGACTTTAAAAGGGACATAAATGACATATCTGAATAGGCTTGATTTTTAGCATCTGATTAATGTCATGTGTACACAGGGAAATCAATCATAGAACGAGTCTATAAGATTCCGGTGATATTCGATGCAAAAAGATCGCAATGCCGGTATTGTAATGCATATACAATACATCTCTGAATTATTCTATATGTTGGTGCCAATTTTGTCGTTCGCTAGTTGCATGATCGACAATGCTGTCATGATCCCTGAATGATAATCAAAATATCCAGGTGCTATTATTTTGCAATAAAAAGTAATGAAAACGGTATAAATCGATCCTCCCAGGAGAAAAGAATTAGGTGCCGATATAAGCGATTTATATACTGCAATTATTCTGGATGCTCTTTCGCTCGCCAACGCCACGGTTGATGAAAAAAATGATGAATCGTGAAGAAAATAATCCGAGAAGATTGTTTTATTCGGCTTGTTTAAGATTTTCATATGTTGTCGCTTTTTTCCGAAATTTTTATTAACCCTACGGTTTCGCACGCTAGGCAAATAATAATTCAATGGGAATTGTTCAGATATCAAGAGTTAAAGCGATGCAAGCCGGTCTATAAGAATTAATTCACATGAAGAATAAAAAACTGAAAACAACACAATGAAACAGTTCATCATATGCCGAAATATGAATCTTGCCAAAAACTTACATAAGTAACGGCGTTTAGGATGAAGTAAGCGCTAAATACGTTTATCATTGGTTTTAAACAAATTTAGAAATGAAAATACACACCTACGAGCATCTCACCTCTATTCCAGTATTTTTATGCTAAATAAAGTGGCTGGATGAGATGAATATTAAATCTATTGTCGAGCTAGTAAGGCATAGGTCTACATTCATGAACTTCGAGAAATCGTTTCGACTATAGATACGCACGTCATTTTCTAATCGTGAAAAGTTGTTGAATTTTTCGCAGAATCCTGATACCATCTGAAGATTCAAAGCACCAGAACTTGTAGACCTGTGATCACGAGAATTAATGAACCTCGTACGCGCATGTCTGTGACAAGTGATACTCACGCATGACATAAGAAATGCATTGTGAATTGAGAGTGATACTGTTCCAGACCTTTATCTAACAGCCTGCTCGCTCCTATATATCAATCATAAGTTCCATTCGTCCAGTTGAAGGCTCATAGCTGATTGCTCCGTAAACCATGCCCATTCCTTTACTGACAAGGATGCGGACAGTCAGACAAACGAGTATAAGCATCTCGTCGAAGAACTTTGACGCTAACCCCTGCTCCATCGGCTTGCTCTTCCATTAGTTCGGCCCGACCGAGTTTGACTAAAAGTAAAAGTGCGACGCTTTCAATTCTTGCTATACTCCAACATGTCCTCCTGTCCTCTGATATGCCCTCTAAACAGGCCGCCCTGTTAAAAGTAAAGATCCAAAGACCAAAAACAATCTAAATTAAATAACTTATTTGATTCCGAAAGTGGAGTTTATGTGTATGAGGTATAACAGTTGTATGCTTGAATCGCATCATTAAAATCAAAATTGTACAGTTTTGTCAACATTTTGAATTTGCCACATTATGATGCAATCGTGCAAAGTTGAAAACAGATAATGTTCTGTATTAAGGCAATCTGCATCCAACATATTCGATCTGATACGCTAAACTATAATATACATCATGACATTAATCATTAGTACTTGTTGTGAGGCACAATGGGCGAAATGTTTGGCGCAATGATCATTTAATGTTGTAATAGAATAATGCGGAAATTTGGTCGACTGGTGGTACTGCATATCATTTTCACCACGATACAGGGTATAAAATAATGGAAAACTTAGAAGGACATACATTCTTCAACATCACAATGAAGCTTCTAACATTAAACAGTCATCGGATTCTTACACGCTTCTTTGGTTGTCTGTTGCGAATAGTGACGCTAATGATACAGTGCTTACATGTTGATTCGATTTTGAGCATTTCAGATAATCGTCAACGTCATTCAAACATGCCCACATTCACTTGCCATTAGAAGTGAACCTCGTGAATCTCCACCCAACAAGACCAAATGCAAGTCCTCTCTGAACAGCTGATAATTCACAATTATGCATAGTTTACAAGTGTGTGCATTTCAGTGAATGAATTGATAGTTTTTGTTGATGTGATTCATCATATTTCTTGTCTATTTAGTATTCTGATAGATTTGACTTTCGACAGATTTCATTCCTCCACAATTTCTTGGTAAGGTTTAACAGTCCCAATCACAAGTTTTCTCATTAGGCACCAGAGATTAATTGTCAAGGTTTCATTTGGCTCTCAAATGGATCAGAATGGACGCCTAACATCTTAACAAAATTTTGCTCACACAATTATAACCAAAACATGCCAATTTGGCAATAGTCCAAGCATGTATGCCGCATATGTGCCAAATATATAAATAAACAGAGCTCCATAAGCTAGATCAGCTAATAGTACCTCTACATACGTGTGAAATCGGTGGCTGGAACCAACAAAGGTTCCAAAAAAGTTTCTCTTCGTAAAACAAAAAACGTAGCTCAAGAAGCAGGAAATGGATGCAGCATTCTTGTAAGCTGATATCTGCAAGTTAGATTTTAAGTTTATTGTTTGAATCATTATAAGAGTTTTGTCCCATTCTTAATACGATAGAAAAACAACTTTGGATCTTGGCATGACCACCTTTCAATGTTGCAAGGCACGTCATTTCCATAGATGTAAAAAAATTGTGTGCCATTTCTCGAAATTGTCGTGTAACCATCAATAGCTTACGCAGATGCTCGAAATGATACTAAAATTTAGCCAATGTCACAGCTTATTTGAGCATATACTACTGTATATGAACAAAGGGCATCAAAGCTAAAGATGTTGGATTATCCACCATGCTCACTCTACTAGATCAGGAACATCTAGAGAGCACTTGTTTTTTGTTTTACGCGACCACTGCTCTCACCCCATTTCCACGCACTTTCTACCAATAATACATTCACCCACGTGTCAGCACGGCAGCATGAGGCCAACCAATCTCGACGTCAAGGTTCGACCCACGACTCGATGAAGTTCTCCATGTTCCAAATTCTGTTTTTCACCTGCGCCATTTTTTTCGAGCGTGTACCTGCGTGGCATAGGTGCCTCAGATTACCACCTGGCTGAGAGTGAGAGACACAGTCATCAAATAGGACATCGCTTGCTGAGCGAAACCGTGCCCCAGTCCTCGCATGCTGCCGCAAAACGGGTGCTGCACGCGATGCCAAGCCAATGCAATCTAGTCCAACCATCCAATTCTAACTCGGCAGGAACAATAGTACGAACATTCACGAAAAAGACAAACTATTGTAGAATTAACAAACTGCAAGTATATGCATGTAAATCAAGATTATCTGTGTATTGCATGTAGATAATACTCTGCAACCATTTAGATAAGGTTCGTGTTGACTTGTAAGCCTAATTACAGAGACAGGGGTGTCGATGTTGTTGAAAGAGGGCTCAAATCATAATCAATATCAAAATAATCATTGTCCAAGATTTCATCTTTTCTTTTATATTGCTCAAATCTAACATACATTAGCAAGAGCATTACAGCTGCAATAATAAATAAGCAGTTGATTGAAGCAACTAATTGCAAGTAACATTGGATAAAATACACAAAGATGAACTGTATATCTATGATATGAAGTACAGCTAACACAAGACTGTAATGAAGATATTACAAGGGCATTCCAATTTCATTCAGTCCGTCATGAGCTGGTATGGAGGATATGTACACTTGGTGCATTGCTCTCGCTGTATGGCCATGAAACCTTTCCTCAAAAGCAGTGGTGGCACGGCAGTTTCCCAGTTGCAATAGTCTATTTGTTCATTTCCAACAGGCTTTTTATAAAACTTGCCGTTTGCGCAAATCCCCCCATTGCTCCTCATCGTTTCCACATGGCATATTACGTGATAATCAAACGTAAGCTCTTCGTGCTTCTTTGTTAACAGTCTTTTTGTAACTCCGCCGTTGCGATGCGTATGATTCCGTGTTCCTTTTCCTGCGGTGGATAGCGGGAAGATTGCTCTTCGGCCAGAGTGTCGACGAGAGTGCTAAACATCCCCCATAGGATGTGGAACATTGCCTCTAAAGCCCAAGGAGTATAAACATGCGTGTGAGCCCACCCAACTGGTCTTATCACCGTCACTTCGCCTCATCATATCCCAGCGAGGTTCTAGAAATGATGGTGATACCAGCGTGGAGACAAGTTGCCCGTCCCTTATTCGTCATCATTGGCTTCACAATATGAGCGAACTGCCAGCTCCTTCGCTGCATGAAATCCGACAGCTCTTAGTCCATTGTTTCCATGTGGTTCATGTGTTCCCATGACTATGCTACTTCGGATCCCCCATTTTCATTTATAGAGATTCATAATTATTATCAAATTCGAAAATGAGTCATGGTTGACTTACTGATACTTGCTAAACTAGCCAGCTTCACGTGATAGCATCACTGGCTTGGACTGGAACATTATCAAGTGAAGTCCTCAGGCACAGCAATCTCCTTGTATCATTTCGTCTGTTAATATTTATGACATTATCGGCTTGTAGCGCACTGTTGACATGTGAAAGTGAACATTGAACGTGCTGTCATAGTACATCTGTACCAACAAAAGATAATGTTAGTGAAGAATTAGCACCCAATGAGAAGCGTTATTATTGAAATACTATGTAATACATGCAGACGTTAGTCAAAATCGAAAAATGATGAATGAAAAAAGCGACTTCAATGTCATCAATATTTCCCAAATGTTACCGGTATGTCTTATTCGACAATGACAAGTACAGCTAGGCTTTGTTTTCTTCGAAGAGACATTTGTAAAGGATTCAGGTGATTACATAACATTCATTGAACCTAGTAATGAAACCACTTCTTTCACTGCTTAATATTACGAAGACAATGGCGGCTATATAAATTAAAACGATAAATAGTCAAACTTGGTTTAATAGAAAATGACCCCTAGTGCGCCAGTTGTCTAATTGCCATTGGCTATCAAAATCGAGATTCATAAATGTATGGACTTCATTTCACGTAAACACATATCGAGGTGATCAAGCGTATCAGTCGAATTCTTTAGCATGTGGACTTTTACGTTAAAATTATTCACTCTCGAAAGCAAAGTGACAGGATTATTTTGCTTTTTGTGAACAAATGTTCTATGTCTACAACAAAACGTTCCATGGAGTGCCCTTCAATACAGATAGCTGATAGATGGAATTGGAGATAGAAAGTTTTACTTGTCTCAAGAGGATCTGCGAGTGACTATTCATAAATGACGCTTCTTGTAGTTCATAGTACGATAAGTGCTTCTGAAGAATAAATAGAAATAATACAAGCTATTATGGACAATATTTGCATAAAATGTTTCGAATAAATCTAATTTGGGTTTCCTGTTCTATTCTTTTGATTGAGGAACCAAGAGTTTATAGTGCAGATAGTTTGCGAACAAATGTTTGATCTTGTCTACATGTGTTATTTAAAACTTTTTAGAATCACAGAATACTATTATATTATACGAGTATAACCATATACGGTGATTTCCTATCCTCACCAGTCTGATGGCGGAGACGCAGAGCAATCGAAGCCCTTGCTTTTTTTAACAGGTCCGAATGTTAGTCGAAAGGGAACCTGACTTGCATATTGATTTGATTGCAAAACTGAAAGACAAAGAGTGGTAACTTATTGAAAAACATTTAATGACAAAGTTTGATTCGATTGATTGAGTTCAAGTGTGCAAAAAAGTCAACATCTGTTGCTGTGAGTAAATTACATCAAATGATAATTACAGCTAAATGAACTACAGAATGGCTGACATTCACGAGACGTCTCCTATTAATAAATTAGTATGTCTGTCATACCAGTTTCAAGTGTGCAGGTCATGCTAGTACCATTCATCAATGAGTAAACATGCAAGGAAGAATTGTGGAAAATATCGCATGTCGACTTGACATTAATGATGAGAATACATAAAAAACTTTGGGAAACGGCCAAAGTATTTTTCTTATGGTAGGCCTAAATAACTTTCTTTTCTTTATCAACACGGTATACTTGAATTTTCAATACTTTCCAATATCAGCGTTGAAATACATGTTAGTTTTCGAGAATATAAAACCTCAAGAAGAAGTTAGATATGCAAAAAAAGACAAAAACTGTGTAAGATAGGATAAAGTGCAGTTTTTGAGGCGGTCTTATCCCTTGCTTGTTTCACACCAAAGGAAGATATCTGGCAAGTGTATGACGCACTTGAAGACGCCTGTCGTGAAAATATAATTTATTAAGATGAGGTGAAATAATACATTGAGAACAATTTCTGGGAGTTTACGACTGTTACCTCAATGACAAAATTCTGTCTAATCATATTGAATTCAGTACAGCTAGCATTGAATTAGAATTCATCTAATAGATTGCGCACACAAATTTTAATATTTCCTTTAGTGACCAAGTGGACAGCTCACCGATGTCTCGATAATTGTCCTGTGTATAAGATAAGAGCTATAGAATATTCTGCGCTTCGTCAATTATAGATCAATCAAAGTCATACTCACGTTCACTCTGCATTAGGATAACTCTGGAAGAGCATTGGATGGAAGAGGAAATCGCGCACAAGCCAAGTTGGCGTATGGGCAACTGATAAGCCGACATAGTCAAATGTAGGTCCATATGTCGGTAGCCAAACCTTGTCACGATAAGCGCCTTCGCGCACGCAGACGATCATATAGTCCTTCACGATTTTCATGTCGCTAGCCAATATTTGCTTACTACCTGTGTCGATAGGAGCATTCGTGTGAGGCTTTGTTGATTCCACCTGAAGTATGCAATATCTTTAGCTTTATGATTCTGCTCGTATAGAAGGCTTCGTATATTTAAAGAAACTTACCTGCCGGAAAGTTGCTGTCGTAAAGCTTGGTGGAGATGTCGGATTTCACCCCACAACCAACTGTATAACGAGTAAGGCAACCTCGTAGGAAGTGGCCAAGGTTCGTCAAGAACACGAAGTCCGCAGAGACGTCATCATGATACGAGCGCCCAACGTCTCGACAGACTTGTGCCACGAGGTTAAATGATTAGATGCGTGACGGAGGGGGAAGGATACGGCACGCGCCAAAACATGTCGTGAACCAGCACGAGACAGCACCTCTATGACTATACCGCAAGGCTGTCAATCCAGCTATCACCATGCACTACTGGCGGTAATCGTCTAATGTCAGAAAGAAGATCATCACGGCCTGGTTATGAGCGATGTTACTTCGCATTCTCTTCCCGCGATTATCAGTACGTAGAGCATAGATGCCTATCAGACAGTGGGTTGTTGAGGAGCAAAGTGCTACTGAAACAGAGTCCTGAAAAGACAATTGCGAGGGAATTGAATGATTGGTGGATATAACATTTCCTATGTTAATGAGTTCATTATAGAGAAAAAATTGAGGCCTAGATGAAAAGTTTTGTATGAAAGTCAGATGAAAAGTTTGTCTAAAATGAATGACTCCGCCAAACAAACTTTTGGACGAAGTTACTTTTCCGCTGCTAAATTCGCACGCGTGGCCAATCATGCGAACATAAAAGCATGCATGCAGATTCCGGCGACACGACCATCTCCAGAAACCCCATAGAAGAATGTAGTAGGTTTGTCCGCGTGTCTTTATACACAAGTACGAAATAAACACCAAAAGGCGTCCTCTTTATTTAGTGGCGCTTGCTAATGTTTCAGTACTTCCAGAATACGTCCACCTGGAGAGGACCGTTCTACCACAATTTCCTACTTGTACCACACCGACTTAACTTTCGCCCTTTGATAGATGCAGCTAGGTACCACATTCATTCCTCTATGCTTGTCTGACTACCGATGACCTGCGGGGGAATGGATTCATTAACAAATGTAGAGACGAGGCCTGTGCACACACGCGATGAATAAAGTTGTACATTATGACTCAAGCATTTTGGATCTCCATCGGCAAGCGAATGGAAATTAGCCTTGATCGAACCCTCTTTGAGACGACGACTGGTGAAAATCGCTCCAACGCCTTAGAAGATGTATAGACATGAACATATAATAAATGATCAATATAGATCGATGCTAACTGCCAAGATGTTTAGTACAAATCATGAAGTTAATTTGTGTTTACATATTTCTTTTTTTACCAAATGCGATAATCTACTAACTTTGGCCAAAGAGCTAATTGAAAGTAGTATCATGAAAAAATGAATCCTTAACAGCAGTGATGCTATTCAGAAACATGGTTAGCAGCAGTGTCTAGGAATAAAGTGACGATGTTTCTAATATATTCCGTAATAAGATGAGTGACAAGCACAATGATAACGATAAAGATTATGTCTATGACTTATTATGATTATCCACCAGACACTACCACTCAAAACAGCGGTCTACGCAGACAAATTACCATCACGGCCACTTCACTCAAACATAAAGATAGCCAAGACAAATTCCAACCTTACCTCAGACGCTCTTCTCTCAGTCTCATGAACATAACAAAACAATTCCACATCAGTCCAAAACAAAACACAAGTCTACTCTCCACACCGGATTCCCACGAAAACTATGCAAACTATCACCCTCACTGCTGACCAACATTTCACTTACAAATCTCAGCAACAACCGATTCCTGGGCATTAACCTAGATACTCAACATACTACATAAACAACACATGTCAACAACCATTTGCGAAAAGCAGAACATTACCCTCAACTATTATCCATGCATCAGTTCTACTAACAATTGGAGACAACAGGAATCGTGGCTACCTACAAGACTATCACACAGTCCCTTCTTGGAATATACGACATTTCGAAGTCTGGTTAACAATCATCTGAACAAACAAACATCGACACACTATAAGAAATACAGAACAAAGCGCTCAGACCCCCCCCCACGACCACAGGATGTACCAAACACATGGCGACCAAATACAACAGCACCTAAACTTAATTTGTGCTCTAAGAAGGACTCAGCTCTTGACCAATCCACTCTTGTCAACAAACGTGAAGTCAGTTCAAAACTCCGAACTTCTTCAGCTTAACCGCTGTTAACAAGATAGCATTCAAACAATTGTATTCCACCTACAATTAGTTAGGTAATAAACTATCAAATACTGTTCACCTTGAACATGAAGCCATCGAG
>CAJQUW010004568.1:0-12500 GCA_907163375.1 Prostheceraeus crozeri | reverse complement strand
TCAGTCTGGTCTGACTTTCTCGCAGACTCTCAGAAAGTCAGGAAGCTGAACACAAACCAGCTATTGCGTAATTACTAAGTGCAATGTGATAAGGAAGAAGAAACTGAAATTTTGTTGGATGTTAGCCGTCAACCACCCCATAATTGATCATGTAATTCATAGACTTCATAAGTCACGAAGAAGGAAAATAATCACCATTTTACATCCTACATCAGTCAATAACAGTTCTCGAGCGAAGACATGTCCAGATTTGAATTTGTGAGTACTCAGCAGATAGAGACAAGTATTGCCAATACAACGCCTGCAAATACTCGCCAAACCACAAACTTTGCTGTGGCCGTGTACGACGAATGGAGGAAATCACGAAATGAAGCGTTTCCCAATGGACCTGTTCCGTCTCTGAATGACCTGGCATCAGCAAATTGTGAGACATTCAACAAGACTCTGTCCCATTTCGTATTCGAAATTCGACGCAAGGACGGTAAGGAATATCCCGCCAACAGCATCTACGGAATAATGTGCGGAATAGTGCGATATTTCCGAGATGAGTGTGGCAGACCCGATCTTAACTTCATAAAGCCGGACGACGTAAAGTTCTTTTACTTGCGACGCTGCCTTGATCGACGCATGCAGGAAGTGACTGAGAAAGGAGTGAATATCCATAAACGTCAAGCAGATCCCGTCACACCAGACGATGAGAGAAATCTGTGGAATTCTGGTGCATTTGACATCAACAAAAGTGAGGGACTTCTGTCAGCTGTATATTATTATAACAGCAAAGTCTTCGGGTTGCGCTCACGCGATGAGCATAGAACACTTACTATTGACCAGTTCACGTTTGGCGAAGACGCTGAGGGCAAGTTCGTCCATTTTGTCGGGAAAACCGACAAATCAAATAAAGGAGGTTTGCGTCATAGAAATGTGTCGCAGAAGAACATCAAACATTATGATAGTGAATCGTCTGTGGCCACTTATAAACTTATAAAACTGTACCTTGAACGACTTCGCAATAGCGGCATATTTGATGGTGCGTTCTATCGTCGACCTCTGACAGAACTATCTAATCTTCCGCGGTTTGGTGTCAGCGCGATGGGAGTTCACACAATCTCAAAGCTGTTGCCAAATGCTGACCAGACCTATGACAACCTGCGATACTTCGATTCGGATGCCCTTCCTCTGATGTCCTATGACATTTTGGAAAAAGTAAGCGACATGACGATCATGGGACCAATTCCCAAGTTACTATGCCTGAAAAAATATCCATCTAAAAAATATTTTACTCATGTACCTTGGAAAGAAATCTATAATCTGAATCCGAGTAGGCCTCTCTGATCTATTGACAAGTCGAGAAACTAATTATAATAATAAAGCTGAAGCACAAGAAGATATCATGTATAAGAATCTCATAATTTCAAGTTGATTGTACTGACCTGAGCAGCTAAAGACTTCTGATTCCTTGATAATAGAAGATCAATGGTTTTCTCGTAGGATGTAAGAACAACGGTGAACTGAGATTTCGGCAAAGCTGTAGATTTGATATCGTCATCGTGACGGAATTCATCTTTCGATCGGTCGGGTGGAACGCTGGGTTGAGGTCTGGCAGTAGTTGGCACGAAGTCGACACGAGCTTGTGGTTTCGATATTCCGCTGAAGACATGAGTGATGTGAAAATTCAACATTCAGAACTAATTTAGTAAAAAGTGATGATCATAAGATTTATGGAGGTCAGATAATAGTGTTCGTTAATACTTGTGATCAGCTGAGTGCGGTCACAAATGAATAATGCATTCAGTAATGTCTATACCTAACGACTCATTGGATTTGTCTGGTATTTGTGATGATGATTTGAGATTTGATGCTGCAGTATTTGATATTGAAAATCAACTTGAACGAATCCCTAGTCATAAGGCCTAAGGCATAAACTTTGTTTCAACAGCGGTTTACAAGGCCGTGGCCGATATGATAGTTGGTCCCTGTGTCACCTTTTCCGTCTATCTATTCACGACCGCCGATTCCTTTCACGCTGGAAACATAGTCATGTCACCCCCGTAACGAAGCATGACAAAGTTAAATTGAATAATGTTAGTTCAATGTCTTTACTTCCCCTTA
Source organism: Prostheceraeus crozeri (assembly GCA_907163375.1). Taxonomy (NCBI): domain Eukaryota; kingdom Metazoa; phylum Platyhelminthes; order Polycladida; family Euryleptidae; genus Prostheceraeus; species Prostheceraeus crozeri. The sequence continues at coordinate 10,391 of CAJQUW010004568.1, read as the reverse complement.
CTGCGAAATTGTCAGAGAACTTTGTACTCCGTGGTTGTGTCAAACAGTGTCTTAATCCTTCGGCCTTAGTAATTTTGGGTGTCAAACAAAATCTTCTATAACTGTGGCTTTAATTAAGTTGGTTATATATATAAGCGTATGTTAAGCAATCATTACAACCTTTAGTACAAAAAGAAAATCACAGATCAGACAATTATGAGGGAAATAGGATTAGAGTTCAAGGGAAGAAACACTAGCCACTGGCGAGTATCATCATCCGGACAACGAAGACTGACGAAACCATTCGGGGCTTTGAAGAGGGGGCAGTCCTCGATGGTGATGGATAGTCTGCAATTAATGGCCGCATCTGCAGGAAGCCGAACTTTTGTGGCCAACGTTGGAGACTGTCCGAGGTGCGAGCTACTCCAGAGCGGAGACGGTCCAATAGCATCCAGTGTTTGCGAGGTAGATCGGAGCCGGGTGGTAGACGCGAAAGGGGGTCTGGACAAGCAGATCGGAGGAGACGCGAACTATTGAGGACACGATCGTTCCACACGAGGGCGGGTTCGAAGGACACCGCGGACAAACGTGAGGCGTGGCTGGAGATGGAATTGCGCGACTTCAGTCTCTGTTGGCCGATGGAAGTAGCGGCGGACACACGTTGGTGGAGGATGTGATCAGGGGTTGTCTGTGCTGTAGACACCAGCTTTGCAGCACGTATCTCTCGACGGATATCTGGGGGTTCGATGCCTGACAGGACGGGCAGGAATGTCTTTGGCGTCGGACGAAAGCAGCCAGCGATGATGCGCATGGTGTCATTGAGGGCACTGTCGAGCTTTTGAGTATGGCTACTACGGCACCATACCGGTGAAGCGTACTCGGCGGCGCTGTAAACGAGAGCCAAAGCACCGGTTCTTAAGGTGGATGCACACGCGCCCCAACTGGATCCGGCGAGACAGCGGAGTAGACTGTTTCTTGTGTTAATCTTCCTGCGGAGTTTTTCGATGTGCTGCCTGTACGTTAGAGAGCGATCCAGAGTCACTCCAAGGTACACTGGGTTCCGATTGTTCGGTAGGAGATTTCCGTTGACTGAGACTTACAACCTACGTAGAGTGTCTCGGTTGTTAAGGTGGAACGCTGTAACTGACGTTTTCGCGACGCTCAGAGTGAGTCGCCAGTGCTTCAGGTATTCAGATATGGTTGTCATATCTACATTTAAAATTCGCTCGGCATCTTTCCAGGTGGTTTGAGCGGTCAGTAGAGCTAAATCATCCACGTAGCCGTACCGTTTCGCGGATGTGTCCGGCAAGTCGCTGATATGCACGTTAAAAAGTGTCGGAGCAAGAGTTGACACCTGTGGTATTAAGTTGGTTGACGAAGCTACACGTCTACTGGATGACAACAAAGTTCGTAGTTTGCAGTTGGTGTCTTACGACTACACGAAAGCATTTGATAAGTTACGACATGATGTAATCACAAGCAGACTCTTGCAAATCGATCTTCCACATAGACTCATACTACTAGAAAGAGTACTTGTCATCTGGAACACAAGCGACTAGAATTCACGATATTATCAGTGGTACTTGCTGAACTACATCGGGAGTTCTTCAGTGATCTGTCATTGGCCCCTACATCTACTATGCTGTCGCATCTTCCCTCATACCTTTACATCATTCAAGCTGCATGATAAAATATGTCGATGTTACGCTATGTATTTCTTTGATTCGTGATAATTGCAGCAGTAAGCTTTTCTTTGAGCACATGCTTGTACTTGGTTTGATGAAGTTGGGATTACTTTGAATTCGTTCAAATCAAAATCCATTTTGTCAGTAAAGCTGAAGATTGTTGTCCACAGATAATTGATGGTGCACTGGTGGTTAATGGATTACATATTTTGGGTGCAATTTTGAATAAAGACCTGTCATGGGATAGTCACACCAATATAATTCCTAAATTAGCCAACCAAAGAGTATATGGTTTGAGAATTTTGAAACCGATGGTATCCCAATCTGAGTTGGGATGTACATATTTCTCTGTAATCCACAGTCTTTTCGAACATTCGTCACCATTATTTGTATCTTTGTCTGTAAATACTGAATGCAAAATTGAAAGATCCCAAAACTGTGTACATAAATTAATTAATTCCCTACTAAAAGACTTTCGTGTCTCTGGCTGTACTTGTACTGGACTACCCTTTTTTGAAGCAGAGGCGTCATTCAGCTGCTCTTCGCCTATTTGGCGATGCATTTCATGACCATAGAAATGTATTTTACCAGATAATGCCAGACCTGTACGTGCCCTCACAACGTCCTATCCAACCGATGCAATATTCAGCGCGAAGAAGTAACTCATTTTTACCATTCACATGCGCTATGTACCGGCAATCGAGCCTTTTGTGTGATTATCAGTATTTTCGCAGTAAAGCTTGCATTTCTTTTTTATTGTGAACTTCTGACGTAGTTCCACCTGTATTTCATCATTTACGAATATATACAAGCACTACTATGAATATATATCATATGATATATACTATGAATATATCATATAACTTTTTGAAGCAAAATGGTTCAATGTTTGTCACGATCAAGCAATACACGCAGTGACACTAATCCTATTCATGAAGAAATGCACTTGGTCCATAAACGAATCATCTAAAATCATTCTATCTAAATTAAATATAGGAAGCCAGATGAAGACCGTTTTATGGAAGCAAGTCACTACTTGGAATATTATTAACTGAATAGAAGTCATTCTTCAAGAAGCACATCAAAGCCATTCCTCATATTATCAGTGATAGCTTGCATGACAGTTCTAATGAAATAATCGTGTGATTAATCACCCGATCATAAAATTCATAATCGAGTAATCGCACAGGTTACAACTTTCAGAATGTGTATTAAAAAACTGTTGGGAAAGATGAGAGACTTTTCATTGCAGTCCTCTTTATTCATAACCATGTTTTTTAAATATTTGCCGGCTGCTCCGGAGCCACAATTCAAAAGCTAATGTTTGGCCTAGGAACCCCTATTCCACAAAGAGATAGAATAAAGCTCGAATATTTTTTACCCATTGAATGTTAAAATATTTGAGTTTTATGTTATCGCATTGCGGAAGAGGGGGATCCTAGGATAAACATCAGCTCTTTATTCACCCTTTCAAACACGCCTTAAAAACTTTTCTTTTCACTCCGTAATCCTTATTGTTAATCTTTAGTCAGGATTTAATGGAATTTGTGTAATTGGAGATTCAATTCCTATTTTTCATTTTGTTTTGTTAGGCGATCCAGCAGTGCTAGTACGGTGACATTCTCTGAATAAAATAAATTAATTAAATGCTAGAGTGAGACAAACTGAACCGTCAGAGGAGCACCGGCATCCTCGTTCTCATTCAAAGATTTAGTAATAGATAGCCTTGCATGGTGGTGGGTATAGTTCGAGTTACTAGAATAAATCAAATGGGTATTGTATTTTGCAAGTAGACACATTCGCAAGGTGTCAAATGCGAAATTAAAAATTACATCGTTCCATGAGACATAGAAATAGTGAACTGCTTACCTATTTCCTTGTTGCTGCCCGGCCAGATAAAGAGTCATTAACTGTCGACTGTGTCGCAGTGCGCGCGATACGTATGTTGAGTCATCAATAGCCTTCCGGAATTCCTCCAGTGTACAGTTCAGATCAAGAGGAACACACGAGTTTTGCTTAGCAGATCGACCGTCTTCATATACATTCATACCCTGTCGACACAGCAAAAATAACATTTCAAATATGGTCATAACAATCAAAATATCATTATAATCAATTTGAATCATGCAAATTTCTTATATAAAATAATTCGCTATGTAAGCAATACCTGTAACACGAGAACATTATCTCTATTCTCTTAAATCAAGAATATGCATGTAAACTGCTTATCACTGATGTAGTGAGTAGAAATGATTCATCACATGTCCTGCAAGGTAGGAGCAAATTTCAAATTATCATGCTCAAATCTGTCGGATAAATGCATTCTGCAACGAATTGGAAATTAGTTTTTATATGCGTGATCATTTATATTCCTTCAAGGTCAGCATGTCCTACAGTTCGCGTTTTCATTGGATAAAGATTGTGGAAGAACGCTGGGAAAGTTTTACAATTTTACAATAGATGATCTCAAAAATCATGTTCATGTGTGATAATCATACAATCAAGAATAGTAAAAATGAATTGAAATAGCAATATTTCGCGACAAAACAGATCGACCCACGTCACGAAGTCATGGCGCATGAAAATCCCGGAAAATTCATGGCCAGAAAAGTGTTTCAAACGAAGAAATTCATGCAGACCTTTTGAAAAATCTGCAAGAAATGAAAATATCTGGAATCCCAAAATCCCGGAATTCTCAGAAGGTTTCGTGCCTTGGATCGACCCGTCAGTGCCTCTGGTCGTGTGACCTGAACCGCGCCAGGTTTACTCTTACCGTGTTTGGCTAGGCACAGGTGTTTTTTGAGTACAGATCCGTCTGCTTACAGTTACATTGTATTTGTACTTTGGTCTTGGTGACATTGTTTTGAGCTCTCCATTGTTCTTACAAAATTTTTAGAATTGCTTGTGACATTAGATTTTTTGAAAATTATAAAAAATGAAGTTATCTTATCTTCGACGGCCATAGTAAGATTTGAACGATTATGGGGGGAAATATTAGGTCATGTGATTTGAAATTTGAATATCTTTGAGGTATGTAATTCATTTAGACACCGAGATATTGATCGCTAGTTGAGTTGTGTGGCAGTGTGGTACATGAAAAATGTGTTTGTGACAATTGATTCTTATCTTTTCATAACAAGGTTCTCTGTGATTTCAAAGAAAGAATAGTTATGACCATGCGCGCCTATATTATTGTATGATCGGGATTTAATTGTTCGGAGGATCAATTGAGTCTGGATCTGGCTTATTATGGTGCGTGTCATGCACAGTCTTATGCAATTTCAATAACTTTTGTTTATTGGTTTTACATTCTACGTTTTTCGCCAGATGTAAATTGAGTGTGGGGGAGACATTGTTGTTATCTTCGATTCAGCCTCAATTATCGGGACGTTGCGCTTGCAATATCAAAGGTGTAAATGACGTATGGCATATGATCGTGAAAAAGCATGACAAAAAGTGGTATAAATTATATAGGCTACAATATCGAACTGCAGTTGGGATAAAAATTGTTTAAGTTGTTAATTGGATTTGTTTGGGTTATGGATAAATACTAGGGATTGACATTCAATATTAAAAAACAGTGTTTGGGTGTTTACATTTTTCATTTTCGGATTTGCGTGTGGCATGCGGTCGATGACATTGATTCAGCTTAGGCGTTGATATTTTTCTTCTGCTCTCGCTCTAAAAGGTGCTAAAAACTTATTACAGCTCTTTCTGTACATGTATAGAACATGAGGAAAGCTTTCCTACATCAAATAATAAAGCTTTAATTTATGATAATCAGTGTTGGGACATTCTTTTCAATAGTTAAATATACACGGAAAATTGACTTTTTAGGACGTACGTGGTAAAAATTCTCTCTGCGCGCAGCGCAGAGTCGTAAAAGACGTTCACTTTTTCTATTGATTACTCTCTCTCTCGCTCTGGTTCGTGGGGAATTGTCGACGAAGCCAGCGAGTGACGATGTTGTGGCCCTGTTTCATAGAAAGGATCAACGGTGAGATGCTCTCCAGTATTTCACTTGGTCCTCATCCATCCTCTGGATTTGGATTTGGTGCAGTTAAAATGAGATGGCTTGAGTCGCGAAAGTTGAGGGAAAATATTTGCTCCGTGCTTGTGTGCAGGCGGATTTAGGTAATTTAATAAATTTGAGTTTATATGGACTTATATTAATCCTTGAAATACATGTTGGGAAGCATGTGAGTGTGGTTTCTGAAATTTGGAAGATGGGTATGAGGGTGTGCACACAATTACCCTTAAATGTGTGAAAGTTAATATGGTGATTCCTATAGCAAAAAATCATATTAGGTTGAAAGGGTCGCAAGGAAATCGCACCTGTTTATTTTTCAAGTCTGAATCATAGTTGTGAAGATATGACACTTTCATGTCCATATGAGTACTGGAATTGAAAGATTTTTATTTTGCTTTCGAGATAAAGCTTATGTGCGCTTTTTGAAGATTTCATATGTATAATAAAAGGTAAGCAGTGAGTAGAGGTCACAAAAACTGAGAAGACCTTCGACGGAATGAGATTGGTTGAGTTAGATTTTAATAATGTGTATGAGTGAATTTCTCAGACGGTCACCAGCGTTTGTAGAAGCGTAGTGGCGCTCCCAACCGCCGCTGAGCCAAATACTGAAATCAAAAGGATTATTGATGACATTTTCAGTGTATTAAAATTTTAAGAAAGGAATTCGATTAAGTATTCCAAAAAAGTAATTCAGTTTTGGAAATCAAGTATTGTTAAGCATGATGATAATGATATGTTAACATGGTTTTAATCTTTCAATGAGTGGTATTAGATGGATAAGTGATAAAAAAGCACTTTCTTGAATGGCCGCTTAACGATACGCTGAACAGAATTGAAAAGTAATAAGTATTATCTATATAAAAACGATGCATGTGAATATTTTGAACAGATTATTTGAAAAAAATTAAACAGAAAAAGAATTTAATGTGGAGGATAGGTATTGACCTCGCCCCGCTCGCTCGCTCCTCCGCATTTATATTTTTTTTAGCTCGAAGCGAGATGATTTTGACTCGGAACCATAAAAGACCGTATATGCAGAACCTAGATGTCCACATAAATGGTAAAATAAGGCCCGCTTTGGATAGAGATTATATAATATAAACTTCTTTGCAAATATTTAGTATATGATTTGCTTAGTGGAAGATCAGGGAACCCTTGTAAGGTAAAACACTAATTTCTTTTTTGGCGTAAAAGAAAGAAAATGGTTTTGCTTATTCGGGCTGCCTATGTACTAACAACAATAAACGACGCATGGCTACTCAGTGATTTTTAAAAACATACGAGTAATTTTCTTTTCTTATCAAACCTAGGTTTCTTTCTCGGTATGCATGGCATGGGAATGTATCGGCAGATCCAGGAATATTGCGGCAATGTTAGTGGAAGCACTTGTAATGAGTTCTTGATCTCGTCACACTATCATGATTCATTCCTATCCATGGATTTCAGAGTCACACCTGCTTCTTCTTTTGTAGTGATCTCGTGGAAGAGAATTATCAGTGCCTTAGAACGACCCGATGCAGCTGCCGCAGTTGGATGGGCGGCCTTTCTGTCTCGAGGTCTCAAGCTTCACCGTTCATATCACAACAAGAATTTCTCAGCTCAAATCACTTGACTTGGTTGGAAACATGGCGCGACGCTTGATTAATTGGGGATTTCTTAGTTTTCTCCATCAAGCAGCGGTGGTTGCTCCGACGGACTTGATATCCACGCAGAAAAAGTCACTCGAGTGTGATGTTCCAAATACTCATCAACTTGTCCTCGTAACGGTCTCTCCATAGTTCATTTTCATTTTTCTCGAGCGTTCGCGCAGTGGTTTCGATTGCAGATCAATTCGAGCAATTAAATGCTTGTGTGTGTGCGTTTGACGACTGCAAGACTCACATATTAGGGTTCATTTCATGCTTGTAATTGACTTTTGAGTGGTGGTCTTGTGTGATTCACCTTAAGTAGTTTAAGCATATTGATATAAGGTCTTACTCTTATGATGTCGCAGCAGCTGTTTAATACTGCGTACTGCGCTCACCTACAATCAACATGTACTTTCTCACAAAAATTCTACCGGTTCCTTGCTTCGCCGCTCAAACGAGCTCTGGAGCAGCTCGGAGATCCTTTCTAATTTTTCGATTCATTAGTATCGACTGATTAATAAGACGTTCGATCAAGAGCGAAGTCAGTACATCGCAAACGTCGCCGAAACTCCGCCATCATGTACAGATTACTCCAGCCTCCTTAATACGCAGCCAATATCGCATTCTTGTCGGAGTCCATCCTCAGCTAGCGTTTTTGTACGTTAATTCATAGGCTGAGTTATTCTGTTCGCTATTGTTTTCCATGTAATATCTTATTTGGTTAACTTTTTGCTCTAGAGCTGGTATCTTGGATATTGGTTAACTTTTGAGTTGGTATTTTTTTGTTAATCATTTGGATTATTAGTTGAAATGTAATCGGTTTTTATTGATAACACGTTGTCAGTTATTTGTATTTGGATAGTTGTATAGATAGAAAATAAAGCTTTGTGTATATTAGAAGTGTGCTTATGTGATATGATATTCGCAAATTTGAAGCGGAACACTTGTATCATAATTTCAATCGTAACTACCTAGACTCTTTATTTATGCATTTCCGCAGGATTTCCCTTATGTTCTATTAACGTTCCTAAAATTAAATGATATATTTGTGAACGCTGAATAAGTATACTCCTAGCGCGCTGTTGTACGGAAGTGCTATTTCTTCGCGGTGATTTCCTACATTCAAATCCACAAAGCTATTATCATTTATGGCAACAACAATGAATTACAGGGAAATAACTGAATTCTTACCGCTGCTTTCTTGATGTCTTGGAATGCTTTTTCAAGAGCATCTCTGAGCATTTGAGGACTGACAAGTTGCACTTCTTCCTGCACCTTCTTCTTCATATCCTTGCCCGGTGCGAATTCGGAGCGGTAAGTTCGCGGTGTCTCTTCACCGTCCATACTACTCGTCACTTGATCATGCCCACCGACATTCACCGCTCCAGCTATGGTTACCCGTCCTCCGGCGGTCACAGCGCGCGCTGCCACCTCTAGAGCGGACACTTTACGCTCTGCCTGTGTCTGAGTCAAGCGTTTGATCATTCGTGACTCTCGGCGTGCAGTGCTCTTACTTCCAGTACCTGCAGTGGAGGTGTCAGTGTCAGAGACAGTTTGCCAGAGAAAGAGAAGCGATCCAGAGCAATCCAGTGTGAACCATTCCTGATCCAAGTATGCCGTACTGAAACATGGAAGTCACACTTAGAGCATATGGAACCACAATGAAAAGGGAATCAGTGGAACTTATCCGCTGCTTGAAAAAAATCACATGTAAATGGCGATTTTGTAAATAAAGCAATTTCAAATTTCTTTATCAAATGTCAACTGATGCAACCATGGACGTGGACTAGAATTCGAAGAGAAAATTATTTCATGGTTTTTGCACCTTTGATGATTAATCAGGCATCAAAATTCAAAACATGGTTTGAAGACATGCAAGCTGAATGCAAGGTGCATTGCTAACAGAAACAGGACCACACCAAGGTACCGCCTGATACCATTATACTTTCTAACTATTTAAGTACTATTCTTATCTATTATTATATTTAACTATTATTAATAGTTACTATTCTTAACTATTTAAGCAGCGCAAAACACACCTAAATCGGAGTTGTATGTGTACAGTAGATTTATTATATAATACTGTTGCATATATTCTGAATAAATCTAATTAATCTGAAGACATCGTGATTAATCATGCATAATCCATACAAAGTTAGAGTAAATTTCGAGGAGATAAAATCATGCAATGACTTGATCAGGATTCATAATAAAATCTGTGACATATCATAAAAGACAGTAAATTCGAGTCTCAACGTTAACAAGCTACAAAGTCATGGTCAAAAATTAAGTCAAAAGGTTCCTTTTAAAATGCAGAAGTTCACTAGGTTAGCTACATGATCGAAGAACGCTTTCGCTTTTTATAGCGGCAGATTCGGACAGCAAATTGCCTAGAATATCGCAAGCGCTTGGGATATATTTGCCTTTAATGATGCCTTTATGTAGAAAATATTTGTAAATTATCTTTAGTATCATCTACCTTGAATATTTTTCAAATTAAAGTTCCCACTTACGAAAATGAAGCAGATGAGTCAAGCAGGCGGTTGATTTTTTAGGAGACTATTCGAAACGAATTCTTTTCCAGACTCTCGAGAACTTTCGAGGTACAAAATTTTCCTAGGAATCCGTGCCACTTTTGGATTTCTACACTACTAACCATTTTTATTCATTGTATGATTGAAAACTGATCATTGCAGCAATTGGAAGTCGGTTTCAGAGCGGTTCGTGTTTAGCAATAGGCTGGAAATCTGCTACTGGTGTCAACAAGTGCGTTAGAGTTGCATATCAACATTTGACAGAAGAGGGATTTAAATCTTGCAGGCATGCTGTGCGCATACATGTAACCAACCCAAGAAGAGTAGAATGGTGCGAGCGACATTCATAGAGCAGCACTGATGAGTGGCATCGTGTGATGTGGAAGGAGTAACCACGGTTCACCCTCGATTTTCACGACGGAATAATTTGTCTGGTGAGAGATACGCAGCCTGCTGCATTTCAGAATATGATCCATTCAGCGGTGGTGGCGTTAGGATTTTGACCGGTGTTTGGCACGCTGGACGACCGGCTGCT
>CAJQUW010004567.1:17500-26527 GCA_907163375.1 Prostheceraeus crozeri | reverse complement strand
GATAGAATTCACTATCCAACCTCAGCGTAAGACCTTTAGTAAAAGAATGAAAGCGGAGAACTGTCTCCCACTCCAATGATAGATAGTAAACTAATAAGCTTTCTGATTTTTATTCTTCATGATGGAAGTATTACCACTGTTGAATGCCTTAATAATTTTCTCATTCCCAAATGGCTCATAAGAATCTGATTTTATCTGAATCCATTCATAGTTCCACTTTCCATCTGATGGTAAATTGTATGGGAACTGAAATGCATTATTCATCGTTATTCCATCATGGGTGCGAGGAGTCAATATCATTTCTTCCAAATCATTCACATTCTGAATATTGCTATCATAGCAAATACTAGAAACGCAACTTCCCATCTCACTTCTCAAATGCAGTGGGCCGATTTTAATTCTACTCGATAGTCTGATGGTTTATTTTTGGGAAATTTATTCATAGAAGCATTACTGGGCAAGTAGATTAGAAACGAGTCCTTATTTTCACTTTCCATATTATTCACATTGGAAAAATATATTAGCTTACTTTTGCATTAACTCTTCATTCGGAAATGGAGTGTGATACTTGTCACAGCATCTTTATGAAAAGGAATCAACGCACCAGCATCGTCATAAATGGCAATATCAATTTGTGGGATGTAGTTTGATTTCAGCTTTGTATAATGCACTTTCTTGAAAGTATGCTCAGATAAAATACTGCAGATTTTTTGGCTGGTATGGTATCATTGCTAGCAATGGAGCTTCAACATCTCCCACACGTACATCTTCACCAATATTGGAATATATCTGAAAATAGTTAATACGACGCGATAGCGACATGTCTGCGCTAGCTTTGGTTACAGTACCACTTTTAAAGATATTTTGATCAAAACCCAAAATGTCCATTAGAGTTTTATCCATAATAGTTCAATACCTTTTCCACTTTATAGTGAGAGACAAAGTACCTTCTTTTTCAGAAAATGAAATATGTTGCTCATTAATCACTTATTTAAATAATCTAAACCAATTTAACCGAAGTAATAATGCGAGGCATCAACACTCTTGTTTCATGTAAGATACACCTAAAGGCTCTACACACTTTCTGCATAAAGATACGGTCCATTCTGTATCAAATTGATTTGACCTTTCATGGGTAAATGTTGCATATCAGATTTTCCATGAACAGCTGCAGAACGATGTCGTAAGAACTGATGAAAATCTTTTGAACAAACTAATACTAGATCATCATCATTTAATTTGCTTATTGCAATATGATTAGATGATTTGATATAAGTCAATGTTGCCACTTGTTTACCATCAACTCGAAGGAGATAATTAAATTTCTTCAATAATGTTTCAGGAGTCATGTTTGTCTTTCTTGGCTTAATCACAATCTTCTTCACCACGTCTCTTCATTTTTTGGAATAAGATCTACATAATAAGCTTCCTCTCGATATATTAAACTGTTTATGACCACTTATGTGGTAATTAACGTTAAAATTATCATAGCTTGTTAAGGCGCTAGCGAGGTAACCTAAATCATTTCTTAAACTTGGACTTAAACCACAATCAATCTTTCTCAACTACATGATGTATATAAGTATTAATCATCATTGTGTGGAGTAAATTGGACAATATGTTTACACGCTTTATTCAAGAAATCATATATAAACTTTTTACATGATAAGAGGATCTTTCTTTGGCCACTGTGGAATGTATACTCGGCAGCCCTTTTCACATTGGTAAGCAGCTGTACGCCCTCATATTAATAGTCATCACCTCATGATCAAAAAGTATAGACACAGTTGCTATAAACAAGTTGAGTGACACCCACTTCCCAATTCCCATTTAGCTGTTGTGCATGATCAATGGGAGTAGAAAGAGTGCGGCTCGATTCTAGTAAATCTCTTTGTAGCCGCATTGCTAAGCAAAATATGATATAAACGACATTTTTATATTGCTAATCTGCAACTTTGCATAACATCATGAAGACTTGGATTTTGGACTCTCTACAATATATCAGAGTTGATCGTGATGGAAACGTACATTTCAAAAATTCTCATGGTCATACATCAAGAGGAATTACATTAACATGGCGACAATTTGTCAACCTCAATGATATCATGAGGGATTTGGAATATTTTGAAACATTAAGATTCATCTCCCTGGGTGCTCAAGTTTGGCTTCAACATTACAGAAATGAAATTCAAATCTACCATTCTCATTCCGCAAACTGTTTCTCATTTCGCAAATACAATTGGGAGAAGTATAGAAGATACATACATCGCTCCATCATGACATTTATTCGTCGTGAGTTCATCGCCCTACTATGCAAATCTTAATCAGACATGATTACCACGCACCATGAGTTGGAAATTAGATTCCCTACACCGTATTGAAACGGATCATGATCGAAACGTCTATTTCAAAGATTCAACTGGAAATGTGAGAAGAGAGTTTGCTTTATCTTATCGTCATTTTCAATCTCTACATCATATCATGAAGGACTTGAAATACTTCTATATGAAAAGACATTCACGTATTGGAAATCGCATCTGGCTGCGCGTCAACAATCGGCGAATTCAACTCTATCATTCCCAAATTCATACTAACTTCACATTTCATCAAGGTAGTTGGGAAAAGTATAAAAGGAAGGTACATCGCTCAATTTACTCATTCTTTCATCATGAAGCGCCATCGCTACACCATCGTCAACATTCTCCGTCGCTTCAGACTCTACACCAAAATCGATCTCACAACATTACACCAACAGCTTCCAAACAGCAAGTATTAGGCCGTCCTCAAATGTTAGTGGTGAAGATGAACAATTCACGGAATCTTCAACTCTTCCCAAATGGGACTGTACAGATTCTCGGCGCCCTTTCTCATTCATCGGCGCAGTCAATGCGCTTAGAGCTACAAAGACTACTACGTCGGATATGGAAGAGGGAGAGGTGTGTGATGTCGAATCTGACTGTGGACAATATGGTGATCTCTACTCAATTGAGTGACAGTCTATCATTTTTGAAGATTCGTACCAGCAGTTACAGTTTGTGTTATGAACCCGAACTTTTTCCTGCAGCTCTCATTAGTTGTTGGTTGCCTGTGCATGTGGCAATCTTTCATAATAGTAAAGTGATCATTACTGGACTAAAATCTCATGAACAAGCAAATATGATCCTAGACTATCTCATTGAGTATGTACGTACCCAGCGGATTGTAAAATAAAAAACAATTTTTCCAACATGATGTTTTTATTTCAAATCATGATAGAACTTACAAATCATTTTTTCATTAGAGGATGGATTACATGAAAAGTTTTGAATAATAGATGCAAATCGAGATACATGTAAACGTTTTAAGATGAAGTACAGTACAAAAGCACCACACGTTGATGAAAGTGGATGTTGTAGTATGCGTTCATTTCGCTGATATTGACGCGTATGTTTTCTCAACCACTGCTGTGTTGGTATATTTGGAGGTTGAGCAAGAGAGTCAAATAGTTCACCACGTCGGTCTTCTCCAATAAAGATCGCTTTCCAATGCTCACCGCCTAAATTCTGTGAATGAGTGTTTAGCACAATAAAGATGGGATAGTGATTTACTGCAGGTGGGTAAGGTATCGAGTGAATAGACATTATCGAAAGCTTTCAAACGTCGCTTCGTCTGCATTACGCTGCACTTTAGTCTTAATATCGTCAGCAGTCAACCAACTCATTAACGATTATACTGAAGAATCACGTCACGATACTTTGTAATTTCAATATTTGAATCGAAGACTGCATAAATTAATACATTGATCGTCTCAGGTAGTGTTCTTTTGAACGTCAAATCCAAACGAATATTATGAGGCACGTTCGCTTGACGATAGGGTGCACTAATATCGCTGTCAGCAGTCAAATCAAATGCATAAATAGTATATCCACTCTTAAACTCTTTCATAGTCAGTCCGTTGGTGTCATCCGTATTGTAAAAGCAAAAAACATCCATAAAATCAACATAACTGCGCATAAATTGATCTGAAGCAAAATCTGGTTTGTAGGGTGGACCAGGATGACTCACACCATTTACACGTAAAGCAATTTCACTTAACTGATTGTGTTTAAAATTGAAAGGATTCTTCTTTATATTACCATTAAATGCATCATTTTCAACCATTGCCACCATGAGGAGCTTCGGTGCTTCCGATGGAAAGAGGCCATCTTTCATGAAACTCTTTTGATCTTTCGGAATTGTAAAGGTGAGAAGCTTTGTATGCTGAATGGGGTAAATGGCATTTTGGCGGTTAAGGCCTTCAGCATGCCCTCTAATGACACTTGGATTCGGTACTACTCGACGAATGTAAAGTGCAATATCTTCCACATGAATTCTAAAATTGTCAACTTTAGCAAATGCATTCAGCGCAAATTCAGGCTTATTCAATGTCAGCTTGAGTCGCATGCTGGTATTACACAGTAAAAACTTTGACTGTCTAAAGAAGTCTAAATTCAGCGGACCATATAGCTGACATACTCTACTATCTTTAATCATAGCAGATCGCTTTACAAAGCCACTGTTTGTTTCAACATCAAATTTTCCTGCTTCATCTCTGTACCATCCCATGGCTTCCATATGACTTTTTTGTGCTGCTGGATGAAACTGTGATACATGATTGAAATATGATTTATAGGGATAATCGCTTTGACCACCTTCCACTTGCTGCTCTCCAATCGTTAGAGAAACATCACGAAGTAATGTAGTCAATGGTAAATTGTTCAGTCCAACTTTATGTGCATCGTCAATAGCAGTTCCATCTGCTTGCTGAATTCTAAACCTCAAATCAAGCATCGCATAACTCAAATCTATGTAGTCATCACTACCACCAGGAATAACAAATTCAATGGGGCCAGCATTCTCAGCTGTTCGAGGATGATAATCTACAATACTTGAACTAAGAATATCTGTCTGTATGGCTTGTTGATCGAACAAACAAAAACCGGAAGTTTTACACTCCATGATTAGAAGTTATAGCAGCGTCGTCGTTTAGCGCCTGATGAATGATTAGAGCCTATGCGACGTTTGCGTGAATGCCTTTTGACTGAAGATCGCACCTTACCAGCTCCGCGATGTTTCCTCCTTCCTTTATTCATTCGATTAGGTGATTTCTTTCCTTGAGTAACACCAGCAATGGTCTGCTTCAATGTTTTTAAACCGCGTTCCTTCCCACGATTCAACAAACTGCTCTTAAAACTTCTACCTCTGGAAAGATCACTAGCAACATCACCAGCAAAGCCAACGGCATTACTTAAAACATTTCGTTTTAAAGATCTACCGACATTGGATATGAGAGGTGCTACAACAGATTTCAGTGCACCAAGTAAGCTACCTCCACGTTGGCGGCGAGCACCGATGTAAATTTGTCCTCCACCACTTACATAGGAGGGTCGTGAATAAAATGAGGCAGTTGGATTCATAGCTCAAACCCTAAACATTGTTAGTTACAACTTTGCATGAATCACTGTCGATCACTTAGATGAAAGATGTCGGCACGACGCATCCAAGAGTTCATACTTGAAGGATAACCAGCCCATTTAACAAGACACCATTCTTCACCTTGCCGTTTTTTACATCGAATGATTTTCTCTACCAAATATGTTTCACTTTCAGTGACTACCTCAATCTCATCGCGGTAAAAGCTAGAAGGGTCCTCAATTTCTTCATTATCGTAATCTTTCAACTTGTAGGTGGTCGGAGAGTCTTTTTGATTAATTTGATACTGTAAATACCTCCTCTGTCCAATTCGGAAGGTACACAATCCTTTAGCAAAACACTTTTCACTTTTGAGATACGAACTTTATCGCCAATTTTCACATCACTTTTCACATGAGTGCGTTTACGTTGGAATGATTCGCGCACTTTATCTACATTGTCAGCATTTACATCTACTGGTCTGAGTCCAATAGAACGATGGATAGAGTGATTGTAGGCATGGAGTGTATCTTGTAGAACCTTTGTCCAATTTTGTGTCAAGTTGGCAGTAAAATGTCGCCACAAGCGATTTTTTAATGTGCGATTAAAACGTTCAACGAGTGCAGCTTTATAAGCGCTCTTTACACAAAACAACTCAATGTCATGGCTCTCAAATAATCTAGTCACATGCTGATTTTCAAACTCTTTTCTTTGATCACTCTGAATTCTTTTTGGAATGCGACCTTCTCGAAAAATTGTTTGGAATGCTTTTGCTACTCCTTTCCCTTCTTTAGTTTTTAAAGGTTGAGCCCACGCATAACGCGAGAAAATATCAATGACGGTTAAAATAAAATTTATTGCCCGAGTTATGTTTTGAAATGGAGGCAACATCGCACAAATCTGCTTGCCACTGTTCATCGATGTCATGAACAATATAATGGCGGGTGCGGTACTTCTTTTTCGCTTGTTTGTGGAGTGTATAGGTAGCCTGACCCTTTAACCATCGTTTCACTTGTGATTGTGGAAGACACTCGACTTATGATCATTCTTGATAGATGCCAAAATCCTGCGGATGTTTTACTTATATTGATTGACTTCAACGTTCAGTCCGATGGACGGCTGATCTTTTTCCTCCTTTCATCTTTTTTCTTTCTTGCCTTCTACATTTACAAACACTGCAGATTTAGTTTAGCGGTTTTGCGATCGTGTTCACATTGCTTAGGGGTTTCATTATGAGAGCTGGCGCAGCAAGTGCAAGTGACAACGACATTCACCTCTGGCGGCTCATTACATGGCAAGCAACACATCTGCTTCATATTAATAGTCTGAGAACATGTATTTCCTAGGAGGAGCTGTTTTACGTTTTCCTTTTACCAGTTTTAGTGGCGATGTAGATCTACGTCGAGTTCTTCCTCTTGTTTGCTTAGTGAGTGTGGGAGGGGATGTAGCAGGTGACGTCTTAAACCAATTTGTTGGCATTTTCATCGCCTGAAGCATTGGAGTAGTAGCCACTGTTGAATCAAGTTCTTTCAATGTCTCATTATTTAAAGCAAATTTTGGCATATTATATTCAATAGTTTAAGAAAGTATGACCAACCAGGTGGAACATAGCCCTGACGGCGCTTTCTACGTGTCGCATACTGAATCAAGTCTTCATAACGTGAAGCATCAATCACTTTATTTTCATCTGTAATGATTTCTCCTCTATCATTTACATTGAGATGGGGTTCAATACTGTTGAAAAGAGATATGGCATGTGCGCGAGATGCTAAAGGTGTAGCAGTCGATACAGAGTCACGCATCTTATTCTTCAAGTTTTTCAATTGCTCAACAGTTTCCGATTGTAATAATACAGCACGATGTGGATCTTTGATGTGAACATTTTGCTGATAATCTATTTCTTTCCTATACATTTGATTTGCAAGAGGTTGCTTTACTTGCTGCATGGCAGTCAATTGTACATATTCATCCTGAGGAATAACAATCATGCGAGAATAAGAACTCATAGTTTGTAGATAATCATGGGAGTTTTCAAAATATCACTTCGAAATCTAAATTCTTCCGGACACTCTTGCGTAAAGTCAATGAATAAGTAACCGTATGGTTTTTCAGTAGCTGCTTGAAAAATTTCAATTAAGGCTTTTGATCCTCTGGGTGCAACTTGTCGCGCTAAAATTTCAAATTGACTTTTATCTCGCGGATTCTTGAAAATAGCATAATAGTGTGTATTCAGGTTTCGTGTACGAGCTTCTTTTCCATCAGGAAACAAATTTTGTGTAATATAGATGATAAAACACCTTTTATGGTGTGCTGCGCGAGTGAACATATCTGTAACATCTTTTGAATTCTTACTTTCTTTTAATAAATCATCCAATACAACAACATCATTAGACTGAAGTTTATCCACTGGAATAATTCCTTCATGTCGAATAAAGTTGCGACTTTGCAATTCCTGAAACAGCGACGGTTGATAAATACCATAACACCAAATCACTCGATTGATAGGTTCCTTAAACAACTCCCTTCTTTTATCCAATAAATTCAGCGTGAAAACAGTTTTACCTGCATGAGATGGACCTGATACAGTCAGAACTTTATCACATTGAAGTCTGAAATCCATTTTATTACTTTGAGACTCAACATTTGCATAATTAACGCTTAGAGCCAAAGATATTTCCCAATAGGTTGCCCACGGCAGGAGCTATCATTGGAAGTATTGCTGAAAGGAAACCGCCCTTTTGTGTTAGAGTTTTCCTCTTTCTTTGAAGGGCGACTTTAGGATTGGAGATGAAACGCAATTTCGTAGCATATCGCTTAAGTAACTTTCGTTGTTTTGGCGCTAATTTCTTCGTCCTCAACTTCCTCACATGAGAAATAATTTCACAAATGAATTTATCGTTAGCATGTCGTATAGCATTGTATCGCTGATTTGCTTTCATTCGTCGGAGAGCTTGAATGGCTGAAGAAAACTTTTGACTTTTACGTTTCGTCATTTTACGTTTCGCCATTTTCCGTGTTAGTCTTTGCTAAAACCTATCTTTACCACATTTGCATAGGTACTAACTATTGCGACATAAGTGACACTCGAAATGAGCAATGTCACAGTGGTTACATTGGCAAAGTTGAATGCAATTACGTATGAAACAGCGTTGACAAAAAGCATGCTTACATCTCTTGAAGATGCGCTTTTCATTTCCATCCTTTCGCTTACATACATCGCAACACATAGTTTCACCGTTACTGATGTCTATAGCAAGTCTTTTTGAAGATATGAATTTGCTAGCCTTTTCTAAATAATAGACGCATGTACAGAAGGAATATACTTCGAGAGTGAGCAGACATAGCTCGAAAACCAGTTGTGCTACAATCAAGTACCACTGCATTTTCAATTTTTCTTTATGGAAAGTTGAATGTGAATATCTGAAATCGCTTCAATCACTAGACTGCTACCATGATGGTTAAATGCGTTAAGACGTTCAGCAATTTTTATCATATGTCTTTTAAAAAATTCTTGGGGTGATCTACCACTTCCATTGAATAAGAAGCAAAATGGAAAGAGCGACTTTCCACCTCTTCCTTTCCAAAATGACTAAACTT
>CAJQUW010004567.1:0-12500 GCA_907163375.1 Prostheceraeus crozeri | reverse complement strand
AGGAGTTTTTTAAACGAATCTTCTCCATTTCACCTAGGCCCTGCTTGAGGTGTTGATTGTGTGAAAAACAGATTTTGAAGCTGCATTTTTTTGCTTGTTCGAAGCCACCAATAGCGCAAATTAGTGTAATGCCTACCTTCAGAGTAGCACATAATTTGATTACAAATCAAAAAAGCAGAATCAGGAGAATAAGAGTGAATTGGAAATGGGGTTGCAAGGCTTGAAATATATGCTAAGACTGTGAAAGTAGGGTGCCATAAAT
Source organism: Prostheceraeus crozeri (assembly GCA_907163375.1). Taxonomy (NCBI): domain Eukaryota; kingdom Metazoa; phylum Platyhelminthes; order Polycladida; family Euryleptidae; genus Prostheceraeus; species Prostheceraeus crozeri. The sequence goes on along the minus strand of CAJQUW010004567.1, from coordinate 12,238 downwards.
CACAGATGTACATATTTAACTTGAGACAACTGTGGATCTAGGATTAAGCTGAACTTTATGTGTCTCTCAGCGGTTTGACCTGCTTTCAAATTGGGTTCTTATTGCTTTAAATCACATGAGGTGCTTTATTATCATACTCTAAGACAATTCAAGCACTCAGGATTTCGGTCTTCGAAATTGAAATTCGGTTCGTTGTTGAAAGATAAGCATTTTGAGCAGCAATGGACCTAGGGTGCCTCAGATAATGTTATAATAACGGAATAAGGGCTTGCGGTTTTTGAAATTTAAGCTGAATGAGGGTATAAGCCTATGATGTACTTTTTCCATGTACTGCCGGATTTTTATCATCAGCCGTTCTCTTTCTTCTTTAATCTATCAAGAGGGGAATTCGTTATTTACACCAAAGTATAATATTGTTCCTAGTGGAGAAATTTTCTCATGGCTTCAGAGTTATTCAAAAATTCATCTAGAATGATTTTTGAAAATCGACACGGCCAGCGACGGGGGGTAGTCAATGGGCTGCCTGACCTTCAAAAGTCAAAGTCCTGATTAATAGACTGTGGTTGAGGAGGCATATCGTGAGGGCATCTGAAGAATCTTCTTCGGGGATAGTGTGATGCATCAAGTGAGATTGGTCTTTACATGTGTGTTAGCTGGGGAATTCCGTTTTGGGAGAGTACTAGCACCAGCTGCATTATAGTTGAACGTAGGTGCGTAGACCTTCATGTATAGGCCTACGTGCTTGTTATTTATGCACATTTGTTGCCAGTCTGTAGTGGAGTAGATTAGGCTTTCATACGTCGCTATAGCTTTGCTGATGATGCTTCCCATTTTCTGCCGTCCCAAATTAATGTCTCCCATTTTTGTTTGATCTCGCTCGTGCAGATTTCGAGAGATTTTTGAAAACCTAAAAGCCTAGAAAAATTTGTATTTTGGCCGGAAGGCCTGAGCTAATGTCAACATTTTGATAACGTTGGAGAACCAATAATACTATTCCCAAGTAGCACAGCCAAGTCGGCCCCAACATGGGAAGATACCGTTTTGCCCAATGGCCCCGTGGGCTACCCGAATGGTAGCAGGTGCCGGCCAACATCAGGAAATGGCCGTTTTAGACTAGTTAATCCACGTAATATATGCCTTATTCACCGGGAGGGTAACGACTTTGCCAGCAAAGTTGTTGTCAATGTTTGCCACAATATATCCCTTCGTCTGAGCGTATGCATGTAACGCGCACGCAGCGGCTCCACACCGAGCGACGCCGAGAAATGAGATTTGGCTACCCTGAAGTGCCGACACCGGGTGCGTCAATCTTGGCGATTTGCTTTTCTGACAATTCCGCATTTGTCCTATTCCCGATTATCTATCTGCATATGGTCCACAGCAACAATGCCGTGGATCCAATTAGTTTAACTAGCGATACATCAAATAGCTTGCGCTACTAATGTACACATCCCCGTTTCTCTTGGCTCAAAATATGGCGGGGGGGATGTAGTTACATTCCAATAGCGGTCGTAGCTATTATATGTATTCGCCATAACTAGTGTTACGGCGCATTGTTGCTGATGAGTGTGGCCAAGATAGATAATTCGGGATGAATGGAACTAATTGCGGTACGGTGGTATGCAGAAAAGAAAATCGAACAAGATTTGACCGCATCTGTGTCGCCACTTCATGAGATAATCAAGCTGACTGCAATTCAAACACTCCCTTCCCTGATTTAATCGATTTTCAACTTACGAAGCGGATAGCTAGTGTTTTTTTGTGAGATAAAATACAATTCTGAAGTTCAAATGTGTATGGTTCTCACACATAATAAAGAGGGACTGAAACAATCTCATAATCACACAAGTATTAAGGATCTGATACAGAATTACCATGATTATGAGACTTCGTTCAAAGATGAACACGCTGAATTTTTATTTAGATATCAAACACAGAGAGTTCTAGAATTACATTATTTATGTGTATCTACAGCACTTATTTAGAAATGTCCTGATGAACCTAGTTTTCCAACAATATTACATAATCACATAAAAAATGAGAAAGAAATAGCTAAATTAGCTATGAGCAAGACTGCAGATTGGCCATCCTTTTCTGTGCAATTAGCATAAATAAATTGACACTGCCATCCAGTCGCTGCATCGTGAGTAGAAACTCGGATAGCATATTTGCAGAAAAAGGATCAATTAGCTCTTCAAAGGCAATGCCTCCATCTGAAAAATCCTACCTATCTAGCAGAACAAGAAAATTTCAAAATGCTACTAAGAACTAACTAACTGCTACCCAAAAACAGCGATTCATTTCCAATAGGAAATGACGGAACAACTAGTAAGTATTTTAATGTTTACTACTACCGTTTCGTGCTCAGCTACAGTTTATTATTTTTATTTGTTATTCAAAGTAGTTAGAAGAGAGCTATTCAATATTTCCATTAAGTACTGCATCTAACTATATCGTATGATGCCCAACAGGAAAAGGATTGATTATCTTGAATAAAAAGCCTTTACAATAGCACGAATGTTGTGAAGAGCGTTTCATTCTCCTCTCGAAGTGGCGTTCCCATCTACCTTAAAAGCCATCTATTTAAGAAAATTTCATTTTAACAAGTCTTAAGAAATTTTACTGTCTCAGTAAAAGAATATTGAAGCGTGGAGGGGAATAAAAAAATTACGGATGAACCGTTTGAATTTGTGAATGCCGCTAAGAGGCTTGATATGAAATTGAAAATTAAGTTCGAGCATAATATCATTGCCATCTTCTAACAGCAATATTGAGAGCAACAGTTTTTATAAGTAAAACATTATCCCACTTATTACAAGACAAAATGAAATTGACGTGACTTTTTTTACAGAAGCTGCAGCGAGTTTGAGATTGCAAAATAATAACAGCTACGCGGTAATGGATTAGCAAATCATCACGACTATGGTTCTTCACCTGGCAATTACAGGAGAGATAATTAATCTGGAATACGAATCTATTGATATATCATAGCAACCCTGGAAAAATCTGAAAGGCCAGATAATAACTATAATTATTAGCAATTCTTGGCATTTTTATTGATCATGGTAAAGAAAGATTCTGATATCATTTTTCCTTGTATAGTTGAAATCAATGAAATATTATTTCTTCAGTCCTATTCTGACGCACAAATAATCAATAAATTATGACCAAATATATTTCGTTCGATCTGGTCTCCATCAATGAGATAGAAAGAAGTCCATAAGTAAAAAAATTTTGTGAAAATCAAATGCTAAATCATATTGAAATCTCTGTACAAAATTACAAACCATCATGTCAATGTCGACATACTACACAAATATACACATATACTAAAGTTCATTGATTCTTGTTGTACTGGGACAGAACTACGACAATCCAATGGAGGCCTGTGGTATAATGTGTTATATTTGTTTAGATTATCAATATTGACCAGTTTGTAAATTTTGTAGAGATTTTCGAATGATTTGGCATTTTGATTCCTGAATTTTTTCATATGAAATTTTTTATCTTTTTTTTTGTTTTTCTCTATTTCTAAATTGTTGAAGAACGAAGTCCAGATCGGCGAAATATACTTGACATAATTTATTAAATTTTTGTACACAGAAAGACTTAAAAAATTCATTATTTTCAACTAAAAAGAAAATGGATGATTAATTGAAGAATGAATTTCTTCATTTTCTGAGTCATGGGTAATGAGGTGATAATACCCGAGAATATAAGTTCTAAACAGGAAGCTTAAAGAACTAATCTCCGATGAAATTTGGTCATAAAGCTTCATAAGCCTCAATAAAACATTTTCATAAAAATAAATGAATAAAACTTGGAAAAATTCAACGGTTCATCGAGGCGATTGATCAATGAAACTATAAAAAAACTACTGGCGCGGCGTAGCGCATCTATGAAAGTGAAAGTCAGAGAAGACCACTCAATAGTCCGAGTCCCACTTAGTCCGAGACACATTAAATCACTGTGACTTAACTGCTCTTCTGGGCCTCCGCCCTCCTATCATTCTAACACTCTCGTTTGTCGCCGCCCACCTTTGCGGTCCCGTGTACCACGCAGAATACCTGATGGAGATCTCCTTAAAATTCTTGACGTTATCGTTGGAAACTGCTGTTTCTTCACAGAATCTCTAACGGAGATGAAACCATTTTACACCCCCACTTAACTGCTACAGTCAACTGGAAATGGTGTCGTTTTCATAATGTACAAGATAAAAATTTAAAATATCACGGTGGAACAATGATCCCACTTGATTAAAATTCATCGGAGATAATGTATTACCGCAGGACATTCTTCCAGTAGAACAAGATGCCATCTTTCAGTGACCGTGACAACGATCAATAACAATGATGCAATATATACAGGACTTAATGGAAAGAAAAATCAATGCAAAGAAAAGGTGGTTTATGATTTGTTTACAATTATTCATGAGAAACAATGACGAATGAAGAAATGACTTTCATGTACAATGGTTGAACAAATTTTGGTTGTAGGGACTGCGCCAAAACTGACCCCTGTTCAGCGTGGACAAGGACCTGAAAAAAACGGAAGTAAGTTAAGGCTGTGCGCATGACAGGCGTACATTGAAGCACCTTGAAAACTTTGGTATTGTGGCGCAATAAGAATACCGTATTTTCATTACAGAAAATTTTTCAAATAAATGAGGACTGATTAAAATTTGCCTTTGTCGGGGATATCAATACTTGAAAATCCGATTTTTGAAGGGAGTCGACCTTTCACACGTGTTTGTTTTATTCTAAGCAGATAATAATAGACCTGTTTTTCACTATGAAAAACTACCCGTAAAAAAAGAAGGAATGAAGTATTGGGATCCTCCATTGAAACCTCCTGTAGTTGAATTCTCTTAGACATTTTAGGAAGCAATGTCGTTTTTTTGCATAAAGTAACATTGATCCCATTTTTAACTGTCCTTTTGGTCTGCAACCGAAAACTCCACACTTATTTTAGAAACGGATTTTAAATGCTGTTAGATTCATTACTTCATCTTGACCAATAAAAAAGGAACCGATAAATAACTCAATTAATTTTCTAGATATGGATAAATTTTCATAAAAATGGCAAATTTGGAAGCCAATTGTATAAAAGAAACGCAATTACATATATTGTATACTCGATAACCACTCCTACCGTCCCTATTCTTATAAGAACAACGCGATTAAGAGCATTGCGTTTCGATAGATCACAAAAAACTGCCTCTCAGTGGTCATACGCGGCAAAATATGCATTTTTTTACGCAGGCCGAGTAAATTCCATGCAGGTAAACTATTGCGCATATGTAAAGAATGAAAGCAATGTATACATAGGCTAGAATATTATCAATGTGTTACAACTTCTACGTTTAGTTGTTGGAGTGACTCTTGGCCTGATAATAGAAAAGCAATTTTTATTCAGACGAGCGCTATCAGATGGTCATCGACCACCGTATTGCATGCATATCTGTGGAAAAGCGTCCGTCTAACTACAAATTGCTTTTTTGCTATTAGGTCTACCATCATGATAATGGGGTTGACCTCCAACAATTGAATATTGAAAGACCCTCCATTTTTCAAAAGAAATTCCAGCGTTTTAGACTAGACGAATTTATGTATCTTAAGATGTGAGAGATTGCATCCATTACTGAGACCAGCACTGGCCATCATTACTGTACAAAGGAAACATACTTGCGGTGACAGCACCTCGAAAGGGAGGCTCAATTCCGGCGCATTTTTTGATGACACGGGATTTTCATCGAAATATAGCTTTGACGGCATTCAATGAATTTGGCTGACAAATGCTTCAATTCATTTTATATTAAATTCTTCTATTGTGACCGATGAAACTGCTTTTTGAGAAGCTGATAAATTCGTTTCGTAGACCGGTAACAATTAACATGCTTTAGTTTACTATTTATACATATACCATCATTTTCTACTCTGGCTACAAACTTATTGAAACTATTATGCAAGTACCAGAGAAGCCTTATTTTGCACAATTTAAAATTGCATAAACTGCTTATCAAATAAATTGACGGTATATTTTCCATAATGCTTTCCACAGTCTATTTTCAATTAATCAAACAATAATGAGAAATAAATATAAATATACCCAAATAACCGAAATACAATAACGAAAACTGAATGAGACTAGGATAAACGAAAATTACAATTCTGGTGATTGGAATATCACAAAACATTTATAAACTGAAGACTTCTGAAATTCAAATGAACCACTAAGCAATGTGCATCTAATCATGTTAACATGCAACAAAGCAGACCATTAATTCATGGATTGTTTTTTTAGTCTTTGACATCTTAAACTTACCCGAAAAACTAGCTGTAAGGAATGGGGCTTCGTTTTCAACCCAACGTTAAATACCTTTGGATCCGCTCCACCCATCTAAGTTGCACTGCAACTGTTCGTTGTGCGGATAACAGCGTGTCGAATATTCTTTTCACGAATTCAGAGTTCATTGCCTTCCACCTATAACGGAGAGACGACGGACCTTAGAATAAAAATTAGGGCTTAATTAGATAGTTTCAGCGCCCGAAATTATTTCCTTGTGTACCGTTAATTAAAATTATTTAACGTGTCTATTAAGTTCCCGCACTGGTCATATTTTAATGGAAACGTGCGAAGCTCTCTTCAATCTATTAAGTATTATGGTTAAGAATCATTGATCATATGTGCAATTTTATGAGCCCCAAAACTCAATGTTCTAGCAATGTCATTGACACTGATTAGCACGAGCTTGTAAAGCAAATTGAAACATGATTAGTATAGAAGAGCCCATGGCATTTGACAATGAGAATAGAACACGGGTAGTCTACTTTTTGCTACATCTCCCAGAATGCCTAGGATCGCCTAGTTCGCGATTTCGATTCAACGACATAGATTGTATAGTATCAGTATGCTTTATAATTCCATGCATTATCAATGATGAGTCGAAGAAAATTTCTATGTCTTATAGGCCGTCCCTCCCGTATTTACAGTTTCTATTAATGAGAGATTTCATTGCAGAACATTTCCAATTACTGCGAGGGCAATACAGGGAAGTTTGAATGCAAGCATAACCAGAATAAGTAGGCCTACTTTTGATTTTCCAGCAGGCAATAAACAATTAGGCCAAAACTGTATGAAGATTTTAAATCAAGCAAGTCATAACTGTGTATATCGTACATTCCAATAGCAAATTTTCACAATAGTAAAAGAATTAATGAATGATAGATTCATTAAAAATCAATCGTGCGTCTGGAAGCCGCCAGCAATCAAATCTAAATAAAGAATGGAAATGCTTTTTTATTTTGAATGAATCTGGGCACCTTGAATATACCGTCAATAATAGACACCATAGACAAGGTTACCAGCTACAAATACTCGACTGCTAGAAGTCGATTTCATTAAATTCAAGCTATATTTCATATCGACCAGGAATTTCATTTCATTATTACATACCAGTGCGCAACGACAATCTAGCTACGACTTTACATCTTTCATGCTCACCTCTCTCAAGATCGAAAGGGTTTCAAGTCGAAATGTAGAGTTCAATAATAATTCCATTTTCGGTAACAGTCCACCAAAATCCGCGTCCTTGATTACAGCCTTTTGAACACTAGGCAAATCCATGAAAAGGTTTATGTCATGACAAACCGATGATTTATCCACTGTCGCCCACGCAGATTGAGAATTTGGAGAACATAGAAAAAAATTTTGTAATTGAGCCGAGATTAACTGTGTTTTAATGTCCGCAATATGGATCAATCCTGGAAATATATGGCACAAGTAACTGCGATTAAGTAAAAACTGTATGTTCATCACACAGTGGCAAACATTGTGATTAAAAAAAAGTATAACGTAAATGGGATTTGTCTTGAAGCGAGCCACGAAAATGAAACTATGCGCAATGTAAATAGAATATTAAATATTGAATTCCAAATTCAGTGAAAAAAGAACAAATCTGAATAGCTGGCATTCAACCAATATCAGGTATCATCAGAATCCCTATTCACCTATCTTCGTTTCTTTCACGAAGTTGCGTATGTCGATTCAATGAATTTTTCAGTATAGAGGTTTTAAAGATTTTTCTCATTATCAATTGCTTTCTGTAGACTTTCCTAAATAACATAACATCATAAAAATTGGCAATGAAACCTCTCCTGGGCATCAAAATAACATGGACTACTCAAAATTAAAATATATTTTCAACTGTCATAGATATCAGGATAATGATATACGCCCCTTCGTGAAAGAGAGGAAAGTTAAGTGATTCATCATCTGACACACGACGTTCTATCCAGACGCACCAATCCATCGAAACTCAGATTCATTGGGAGGTCCTTTATACTCTCGGATTATCTCCCATGACCATAGATATCATTCATTATCATAGATATCAGATGATAAGTGATATACGCCACTTCGTGAAATCATGATTTTCCAAAAATAAATTATACGATATTTTTTAAATTTCAAAATCCGACTTCCCTATCGAATTTGCCCAATTCAAAGGTACCAATGAAAGCTTAGACTTATATGAATGGGTTGCAACCACTAACTCATTTTCGTCAAAAATCGACATACGCCACTTCGTGAAAGAACCGACGATATGTCAACATCGACACAACGCCCTATTTAAAGTCACAGCCATGCCAGGGTAAATTCGAGATTTGCAATTATATCATTTAAATTTCGACTAATTTTCAGTAACTTACTAATTGCAAATCTGAAACTATGCACAGTCAAACCTCGACATTGCGACCGCGCTTGGTTTTGCTAAAAACGGTCGCAATACCAAGAGATTATCATTGACGCTAATTGTTGAGTAGTATGAAAATTAAGTAAGAAGTTTTGGGTTGTTTCATGCTGCTACGACCACTACCAGATCACAATATCATGAAAAAATGCATTATTCTTTAGTTAAAAATATTCATCTACAATATTTTATTAGTTTCACAACGTGTGGACCTGTCTGTAAAGCGCAAAGAACATTTGACTGCTTCCTTCAAGCACCGCTTCGGTCATTAATAGATTCACTTTTCTTAGATGAAAAAATGGTCAATGACAGGAAACTTTCATTAATAAGATTTTACATCTGGATAGCAGCAGGTTGTGAATGAACTAATAACTCTCCTCACTAACCGGACACCTTATCATCGCAATTATAAGAGTACATTGAGTCATCTTGCCTGCGTACATCGTTTTACCGTATGCCATCATTTTGAATAACATGCGGATAAAAACAGTGGGGGAGACTTTTCACCATTAACTATGAATTTTCGAAGGGAATCTTGACATCGGCGATGGTGAAATGGTCAAGATTACACTTTTAATGAATAGACGACAAAAAACGGCAGTTTGTGAAGGAGTGAACATATTGATAAAGTATAATTAAAAAAATGAAAGGATATCACTTTCTTAATGTAAGAATCAAGTAGGGCCTGTTTATGTGTGTCAGGTGTTGCGGTCAGTGACAGAGCTTCTTATCCACATAATTGATGACTACTTAAGAGCCCAAATTCTCGAAACGCGATAACCTCTATCCGGATACTATCCTAACCGTATCTTGAGAAAGTTGCTGAATCATCTAATTCTCGAAAGTGGATAGGGTTATCGCGATAGCAGTCGGATAGAGAATTCCCTTATCCTGATAGTTACCTAGTTAAGCTCACTGTAAAGCTATTCATTCTATCTTCATCTCACCGCTAAATGGCCGCTATTATGGATGTCTATCCCGACCTTGATGATCATCACACTACGAAGGACATTTTCTCTTTAAACGATAATAAATTTTTGAAATTATACTGATTCGACAAGGATGTATTTCGCTCCATAACAGATCTGATTCGAGCTGACATTGAAAGGCCAACTTCTCGATCATGTTCATTGTCTTGCGAAATACAGTTGGCAGCGGCGATACGATACTATGCGACTGGATGTTTTCAAACAGATGTTGGTGAAGGCCTTAATATTAGCCAGCCGTCGGTTTATCGTGGTGTCTGCAACGTCGGAAGTGCATTGGATAAAGTGTTTGATGACTATATTAAATGGCCAGACAACAAAACTTTAACTGAAAACAAACTTCTCTTCTACAAAATCGCGAGATTTCCCGCTGTTATTGGAGCCATTGACTGCACCCACATTAGGATTCAAAGGCCATCATCCGATGAAAATCAGTATGTAAATAGAAAATTTTACCATTCTCTGAATGTTCAAGCGGTTTGTGGACCTACTGGACTTCTTCATAACGTCGAAGTAAATTGGCCAGGAAGTAATCACGACTCATTTATTCTTCGATTCGGTAGCAATGTATGGAGCCATATGGAGCAATCACCTCATCATGGTTACGTACTTGGTGATTCAGCGTACCCATTACGTGAATGGCTCCTCACACCCTTAACTAATCCATCGACCCCATCAGAGCTTGCCTATAACACTTCGCACAAGAGAACGCGTGTATTGATTGAGCACACTTTTGGACGACTTAAAAGGCGGTTCCATCTGTTACACAGTGAAAATCGACGCAGGACCATCAAGAATATCGTAGAAGATATAAGGGCATGCTGTGTGCTGCACAACATAGCTGTCCTGAACAAACAAAGAGATTTCACGGACTACTTCACTGATGATCAACCTATGACTGTCCCATCTGATGGGTCTTCTAATGGTCAGATACATCGACAACGTGTCATCCGCAATTATTTCAGTTAAGCGATTGAATCATTAAAATATTTCATTGGAAATTGGCTTTTTCTTTAACTCTTATTTGGTTATCTATCCGTGTGATAATGATGTTACTGATAATTTTCGCCATTGACCGGTTATTTGTAAATAAATGAAAAAGACAAGGTGAATAAGTATATAGGTGTTTTATAGGTGTTGTGTTGTGTGATAGTGAGAATGGATGTTATTCAAATAGAGTTCGTACAGCTGTAAAAAATTAACAGATGAAATTCTAATGTTTAATGACCGATTTGTTAGGTAGGCCTACTACTTAAATAATACTTTATATATAAGAAATAACATAAGATAAAAATTAATCGATATCCTTCTACAAGAATAACAAGACCAAGCATTCAAATTCATGACATCCCAGGACTATCATTTCTTTTCCAATAATTTTCATGAATTAAAAAAAGCATGTATTCCAAAATCTTTATACTTTCATTAAATCTGATCATTCGTAATATCTTTCAAAACATCAGGATGTACATTAATAGCAGCTAACATACTGGGTATCAACACATTATTCACGTTATTGCACGTAGAAATCAAAGCACGATTAGCCTCTATCTGAGTTTTCAGAGCTATCACTTGCAATTGACGAATGTTCTTCACAGAAAGAGAAACATCCTCCTCGTGGTCAGAGTTAACAGACCGTACAGACGTGTTGATACGTTCGCTATGATCCTCACCTCCTTCGGTCGCTTGTGACGTTCCCACCAGCATCGTAGAAGTTGCAGAAGGCTGACCATCGACTTCCTGATAGGGACGAATTGGTGCGGACGTTTTCCCTCCTGGAACACCATTCCAGGAAGCGGAGTCCTTATAGAGAGAAATCATCTTCTCCTCGGAAACGGTCGGTTGCTTCGGTGGGGGTCCACCTCCAGTCCCAGAGCACTTTCTCTTCGTAGTGGCGTATAACGACTTCGCCTTTGATTTGATATTTTTCACCTTAGTCTTTATTTGCGAATCTGTTCTCCTATAGTTGCTGCTCACTGCGTTGACGGCTTCAGTAATTTCTGCCCAAGCAATGTTTTTTTCTTTCCCACGTCGGTAATTTTTGAGTCACTGTCCAGAATATGTCGACGTGCTTCATATTCGATCATTAGGATAGAAAGTTCGTCGTCAGTCATCTCGGGAGCCTTGTATTCCGACATCCTCAAATAAAATGTTAAGTCAATGTAGAAGTAACTTCAAAATGAGTCTAAACAACGCAGGCGTTAGAAATGATTTATTGAATGATTATTGGCTACAATATGAGATGAATCTGTATGAACAGCGCCATGCTTTCAGCGCGGTTGCGAATTAAAACTCATTAGCTCAGCGCACGGTTAATGCCTAAAATAGCTTATCATCCTGGGTTACTATGATGACTGACGTCATTTGGGAATATGACGTCAGCTTATCTCAGATAGCCCTTAGCCTATTTCGAGAATTAGAAAAGTGGGATAAGGATAAGTGCGCGACCAATCTTCAGATAAGGAATCCTTATCTCTATCTCGTTTCGAGAATTTGGGCT
>CAJQUW010004566.1:0-16610 GCA_907163375.1 Prostheceraeus crozeri | reverse complement strand
TGTAAGACCTGGCCCTGAGCCCTAGTCCTCACCGAGATCACAGTAGCGTTTAACCAACTAGACAATATAATTATAACCCACAGGAAGATAGGGGAAAGGGAAAACTCACCTTCTTCCTCGCCTTTGCTCCGATTCAGAGAAGGGAAGACTTCGGTAGCGTACCCGCACGGTTCCTGTGTTAACTGCGTCGATAATGTTACGGCTGGATAATTCCCCATTTAAGGGGAATTCTCCCTAGCAAACGCTTTCACTGGCGTTCTGCGCTATTGTGTCAATAATCTCCACTCAGAGTGTCTCTGGCTCTATTACTAGTATGGCAAGCCCCACCCGCGCGCGGATTAAATGCTTACCCAAATATACTGACGTATATAACTCAAGAAACTAAAATGTCCTATTATCACTCTCCCTTCTGTGAGAGTGACAATAGCTAGAGCCGTAATAACTGCTACGGGAATACTCTACCCGTGCATACACTTGAAACTCAATATAACTCAAAATATATATCACAACCGGTTTGCTCGCTGTCTGCACAGGACGAGCACACTCAATGAAACTGAAAGTCTTATTCTAGAAGAATCGAGGGTGACCTTCACTGCTTCTACGCTCTCTGATTGGTCCAGAGCCCTACATTACCCCCTTTTTTTAAAGAATTTGCCCCCAAATTCGGGCCCCTCCCCCTCTCGGGAGGATCGCAGCAAATAAATATCAAATAGATACCACTAACTAGCGCTAAACTGAAAAGAGCATACACCCAACCGGGCGGACTTCCGCCGCGCCGGCTCAGGGGTTATACAACCGCTGTGTGTTGTCGTTGATAATTCTGGCGATTGCCTCTTCGGGCATGAATCTCGCCCTAGCTAGTCTTCCGACTAAGCTAACTGTAGACCACGGTGTGTCCGCCAAATACGGCGCATCGCTTTCCACCAGGAGGCGCTCTATTGGGATTAGCCGAAGAGCAGGGAATTGACCCTGTTCATGCCATGCCATGGTCTTCGCGTCACTCCGAAATACATGTGCGGACATTCGTCCACAAACGCTCTCAACTGCATCGGTGACATTACCGCGCAATGAAAATGCATTGGGTGTCTAGACATGTGTAACGACTCTACCAGGACTTCCCATAACAGTGATAACGCGAATTGTTGATTTTCTCCACCCCGGCAGTGGATAACCAAGGGAAGCCTGGTCTGACTAGCCAGTGTCGCTTGATGAATGAAGGTTACTGTCTGCATGCGAATTTGGCGCTCCGTCGGCTCCCGCCGAACGAAGTCCAATCCACATTCCCCAATAGCCCTCACGGACGGCCATGCTCTCACCCTCTGAGACAGGGCTTGTAACCGGTTAGCTGTTAGCATAGACGCATACGTAGGGTGGCATCCTATGGCCGTAACGGTTGGATGATCGGACTGTTTTCCGCTGGATCCGCGTCTATTGATAAATCCTGCCATATAAATGGTTGGCTCATAACATTAACTACCCGGCCATGGAGGTACTGTACCCTCCATCTTTCGTGATTAAATCCGCCCAGGGAGTCTGTATAAGGACATCTCTCCAATGGCAATGCGAATCCCAAATCGTGTTATCTGAGCCTTCATCAGTTTGGGTTGCTTGATGGACCGTAGTCTCCGTCAGTCTTATCGTCTTGGCCATTGATGGCTCTTTCTGTCCATCTTTCCATATAGATGGCCTGCCTACTCTACGGATCAGTAATCCTCTAGTAACAGGCCTCTCGACCGGCCTTTCTGTGGCTATTTGGCGCAAGATAGGGCACTGCCTAGCTTCTTCACCACCCATAGCTATTAACTGGCGTAATGGCTCGCTAGCGTTCTGGAGCGGATCGGTCGTTTCGGCCTCCTCCGGCTTCCGCGGAGGGGTCATAGCACGACTCGATTGAGCTCCCGCATCCGGTTGAAAGTTCTCCCAGTCTACTGGGGAGACAACCTCTGTCTGTGGTTCTTCCGGTATTACCGTTAGGGGGTTCCTTTCCGTTTTCCACGACCTCTTCCGATTTCCTTTCGCCTTGTCACGGAGTTGTCTCGCGTGGCGTCTTTGTTGGTATCTTTTAACGATGTCTTCATACCTCTGTATGGCGTGTGCTCGATACCTTGCCCACCGTTTCTGGGCGGACCCTTTAGACCTGCCCTTCTGTGGCACAACTGGGGGGTTTTCTCTGTTTGTGGCTGCCTCTATGTTATATTGCCAGGCATCCTCTACCCGCTGTCGGTCTGAACTCCGAGAGCCCTCGCAATCTTTGTCTCTGCTCTGGCGTAATACCACCTCCTCTAAATACTGTAAGGTAACCCGCTTCCGTGGCTACAGTCCGCCTGAGTTGACGTGCTCTCTCAGTATTTTGGAAGAACAATTCTCGCACTAGCGGCGTCATGTCTACCCATCCATTAGAAAGTCCACCATCATGCTCACGATATCTTCCGTATCGGTCATCTCCTGGAACGAAAAAGGAAATTCTTTTATTTTGGGATTGTCAGTCATTACTCGTACTGTGACCTCCTGAGCGACCGGAGGAACTGAGCTCTGGTCCACCTCCTCGACCTCTGTGGTTTGAATGAGTGGCTGATCGGTGATAACCGTCTCTTCTCGGGCTCGGTATGGTTTCAGTCGATCGCCATTGATTGTATGGCGCTTCCTCCGGTTTTGTTTGCTACGAACCAGGTACACCCCATGGGGAAGTTCTTTTTCCACTTCAAACGGCCCATCCCAGGGTCGCGTCAACTTCCTGTGTGGTCCTACCTGCGTATTCATTACCATAACTAGATCTCCAGCCTTATAGGTGCCGGGGCCAGCTACCTTTTGGTCATAATACTTTCGTTGCTGCCGCGCAGCTTCCTCTTCGTTAGCCTCTATGATCTCCCAAGTCTTTTTCATCGTTTGGGTCAATCCCTCTACATAGCTGATGACCTCTTCTGACGTGCCTCTTTCTACGTCCAGTTCAAAGTCCAGCGTACTTGTAATTTACGCCCATACAGAGCCTCAGCCGGAGTGAATCCTGTAGACTTATGCTTACTGTTACGGTAGGCATAGAGGCAGCTAGGGATAGCCGTGTCCCAATTATCTCGCTCTGTCTCCGTTAGCGTTCTCAAAGCTGTCTTTAGGGTTCGGTTGAACCGCTCATTTTGTCCATTTCCCTGTGGCCAATATGGAGTCGTAAACGTCTTGTGTATTCCCAGCTGTCGGCATAACTGTTCGATCAATTCTGATCTAAAATCAGACCCGTTATCCGAGTGTAGCCTATTCGGGATTCCATGCCGTGTGATCCACTCATTTACTATAGCGGAAGCCACTGTCGTGGCACAATGATTGTCCAAGGGAACTGCTTCCGCATATTTCGTGAACATATCTATGATAGTTAGAATAAACCGATTTCCTCTCTGCGTTGGCGCTAGCGGACCAATTATGTCCACCGCGATACATTCCATCGGTTTTCCCGTCAAAATTGAGTTCAGACTCGACCGATGCCGTGGGTTAGGTCCCTTGACCTGTGCACACACCACGCAGTCACTCAGGAATACACTCACATCGGCTCGCATACGCGGCCACCAAAATCGATCCTTCACGCGATCAAAAGTTTTCTGTTCCCCTTCGTGGGAAGCTCCTACTCCCGCATGCAACTCATAGATGTACTGTTCTCTGACTGCCATTGGCAGCACAATACGCTTAGGTGACCCCGGGTGGTCAAATAAACTAAATCCTCATCCGCCGACAGATGATCCCATTCCTTGCAAAGTCGCTTTAGCTCGTTCGACTTATTTTTCAATCGGCTAGGGTGCGGTTTTTCCGGCAATGATCGGAGCCAAGCTTTAAGCTGACTGATGTCTTCATCTTGCCTCGTCTCTTCGATCAACTGGTTTCTCATGTCCGTTGTGAGAGTCACGGACCTCACAAACTCCGGTGCATCCAGTTCTGGTGAGCGGACCTCGCTGGTCATTCTTTCACTCCTTGACATTCCGTCGGCATTTATGTGTGCCCGGCCCGGTCTATAAACACAATCAAAGTCGAATTCTTCGAGAATGTTAATCCATCTGGCCACCAATCCTTGTGGCTCTTTAAAACTCTTCAGCCAAATCAACGCCCTATGATCCACACGAGCCATGAATTTCCTGCCCAACAAGTAGTGTCGCAACTCCCCGCGAACACCACTAGGGCCAACATCTCTCTTTTGGTGGCTTCATAATTTCGTTGAGCCTTATTCAAACAATGGCTGGCGTATAATATTGGCTTTTCCGACCCGTCTGGCTGTATCTGCGATAGTACCGCACCTATCGCGTCCAAGCTAGCGTCGCAGTCCAAGATAAATCTTCCTCCAGTTTCCGAAAAATCTGGCATGGTTAAAATAGGAGCGCTCATAAGCTTCTGCTTCAAGGTTTCAAACGCCTCTTGACAGCCTTGGGTCCAGTTAAATATAGCCTGCTTCTGAGTCAAAGCATGCAGTGGTCTAGCGATCTTCGCAAAATCCTTAATGAACTTCCGGTAGTAGGACGCCAACCCCAGGAAGGAGCGTACCTCCTTGGCCTTTCGTGGAGTAGGCCACTCCTTGATTGCTACTACCTTCTGAGGGTCCGTCTTTACTCCATGTCTCGATACAATATGTCCCAAATATCGGACCTCCTCTAATGCCCACTGGCATTTCTCTGGATTTATCTGCAGTTTTGCTTCTCTCATCTTCTGCAGCACCTTTCCAATGTCTTTCAAATGGCTTTGCCAATCCGGGCTGTACACTATGATATCATCCAAGTAAGCCCAACAACATTTGCCTGTCAGTTCTGCCAACACCTTATCCATGAGTTTCTGGAAGGTGGCCGGGGCCGATACCAACCCAAAGGGCATAACCTTGAACTCAAAAAGGCCCTCAGGACATACAAAAGCAGTCTTCTCCTGGTCCTCCCGGGCTACTGGGATTTGCCAGTACCCGCTTTTCAAGTCAATGACCGAAAAGTATTTGGCTCCTGTCATGGCTTCCATCACTGTTTGAGCCCGAGGTAACGGATAAGCGCATTTTCTTGTGACCGCATTTAACTTGCGGTAATCCACACATAGCTCGTACCCCCGTCCTTCTTGGCAACCAGCACAATGGGCGCAGCCCAAGGGCTATCCGATTCGGCAATAATGTCCTGCTCCAGCATTTCTTGCAGCTGAGCTTTTACCTCTTGCCTTTTAAAAGGGGGTAATCTACGAGGATGCTGCTTGACGGGAATAACATTTCCCGTAGGTATCTGGTGTTCCACCAGACTGGTACGACTCAACTGTCGCCCTTCCCTCATCTGAGTGTCTTCGTACTCTTCGAGTACAGTCTGCAAGGCTTGTTCTTGCTCTTTGCTTAGCCGCGACCTACGCTCTGTGGTTACTCTCAAGACCTTTTCAGTCTCTGGTGCATAATCCCGCACCCACTGGGGTGTTTCAAACGTCCCCACCCAGGCTCCTCGAGATAAGTACTGCACGTCCTCCGAAAGGTTAGCCACCGGTATCGAAAATTTACCCTCTTGGGCCACTGTCAGCGCATCTGGCAACCGAATCCCGGCATCAATCCGTCGAGCTAATTCCTCGACCACGCCCACTACCTGGCGTTGTGCACAACCTTTCATTTTGACTTGTGCCTTGACCCATTTGACCTCCCGAGCCTGCAGTTCTACTGGTTCTTTAAGGTGAACCCTCCGAACTCCGATGTAGCCTTGAGCTGGCAAAAGCGGCACTGCCCAACCATCCGTGGGCGTCCTCAGATGTCCTTGGTCAGTGTCAATTATCAATCGATTTCCATTAATGAAATCTGCCCCGATTAATAACTCATCGGTACACTGCTCTGCAAGGGGAACAATTACTTCCATCGGGTAAGTAATTCCTGCAATGGTTACGTTAACCGTTGCTTCACCCATCAATTCATACGGGGTGGCATTTCCTGCCATCGGCATCCGCGTGGAGGGCGTGAGGGCTTCCGCCTCTATGAATTTCGGGTGGAGAACTGATGTGTCTGCCCCAAAATCAACCACTCCAGTGATCACTTTTCCCCCTATCTCTGCTTTGATGGTGTTCACTGTCTTGACCCTCTTCGTCAATTGCCGGACGACTGCGGAGGGTCGCGCGGCGTCCGTTCTTCGTTTCCCAACTTAGTCTTTGGGATTGTTTCCTTCAACTCCTTCTCCTTTTCGGAGACTGGCCCTTCAATCTTGACATAGCAGTCTTTCTTCATATGGCCTAACTTTCCGCACCGGTAACATTTTATGTTACTTTTCTCTCGACGGTACGGCTTCTTACGGGGGGACTTTGGCTCCCCTTTGGAGGATTTGTTCATTCTTTTCTCTAAAATCTGCTCCTTGTGAGCTGCCTTGTTTTTCTCGACCATCTCCTTATACTGGAGATATTCTTCCGCCGTTTCCGGACGGATAGTCATGAGGTGGTTCTTAACGTTAAGATCCTCCTCCCTCGTGACCAATAACCCCACCGTTCTTTTCTCCTCTTCAGATGCTGGGCTCAATGGAGCAGCCCGCTTCGCCAGGCGCACTAGGTCGTACACGTATGTACGCAAATCCTCTCCTTCTTTTCTGCGGCGCCGGTCGAACAACGCGAGATAGTCATGTCTATCTAATTTCACTTCATATCTACGGACTAAGAGAGTCCATACTTCTTCGAATTCCCAAGGAGTTCCTTCCTCGGCCACCTGCTGGGCTACTTTGCCTTCCAGCCGAGCCATCAGCACTTTCAATTTTTGGCCTGGTGTCAAATTTGTCACTATATTCAAGAAGAGCTGGGACCAGCATGGCCAATCTTCTTTTTCTCCTTTAAAAACTCTAATCAGCTTCAAAGCTGATTCCATTTCTTCTCTTCCTGCTTCTTCTAGCGCTATTTCTCTCTCTCTGAACTCCTCATCCACTTTCTGCCATAGATCCTCAAATGTATCTTCTTCTTCTGCCTGAGTCAACGTTTCTGCAGCTTCTCCCTGCAACTTCAAAATTAGAACTGTCCTCTTGATTTCCCCAGGCAGGTTTTTGGCTAGCAGTTTAAATTTACTGCTCCAAATTCTCCACGCCGTACGTGACGGGTTGAAATTTTCTAGTTGGTCCAACATTTGGTCTACCCCTTCCGGTGACCTTTGCCTTTTTCCCGGCATTCTTAGTTGATTTCTCAGTAGCGTTTTACTTCTGGCTAATTGCCTACCGGAGCCCCTGGATTTAATTTAAATCCTTTCCGTTGCCACCAGTTGTAAGACCTGGCCCTGAGCCCTAGTCCTCACCGAGATCACAGTAGCGTTTAACCAACTAGACAATATAATTATAACCCACAGGAAGATAGGGGAAAGGGAAAACTCACCTTCTTCCTCGCCTTTGCTCCGATTCAGAGAAGGGAAGACTTCGGTAGCGTACCCGCACGGTTCCTGTGTTAACTGCGTCGATAATGTTACGGCTGGATAATTCCCCATTTAAGGGGAATTCTCCCTAGCAAACGCTTCACTGGCGTTCTGCGCTATTGTGTCAATAATCTCCACTCAGAGTGTCTCTGGCTCTATTACTAGTATGGCAAGCCCCACCCGCGCGCGGATTAAATGCTTACCCAAATATACTGACGTATATAACTCAAGAAACTAAAATGTCCTATTATCACTCTCCCTTCTGTGAGAGTGACAATAGCTAGAGCCGTAATAACTGCTACGGGAATACTCTACCCGTGCATACACTTGAAACTCAATATAACTCAAAATATATATCACAACCGGTTTGCTCGCTGTCTGCACAGGACGAGCACACTCAATGAAACTGAAAGTCTTATTCTAGAAGAATCGAGGGTGACCTTCACTGCTTCTACGCTCTCTGATTGGTCCAGAGCCCTACAATTCGCTAAATTATTATAAGGAAGAGTTCATTTGATCACACCATCGATGGTTTCAAACAATCTCTGCGACGAGCTGATAGAGTAAGTACATTAGATAGAGTGGTAACTCCGCTTTTATTAAATCCCCAATGCGTATACATCTTCGCTTTATTAAACGAACACAAGGAGGATACTGTCATAATTGCATACAAATATGAGATATGCACATTTATGCAGTGCGGAGGAAATTACAAGGGAATTGGCTGATCATGATAACATAAAGCAGAAGGAAATGATACTCTTTTACAGATCGTCCGTGACGTGTGAAAAGTTAGCACCGCCATCTTGGAAATAGAATGTGCCTCTCAAATAAACCTAGCAGATCGATGCATTTGGTGTGTACCAGCTGGTGCCACCCATTATTTTGAAAGAATTCCGCCTAGTTTAGGAGAAATCGCTGCACGAAAGTTCAACATGGCGGTGATGTGATGTTAGCACCGCCATAAAAATTTTTCGAAAATACACAGTCAAAACATAAGAAACACGCAGAACAGATAGAACACCATGAAAAACATTGTGCCAGCAAGTTTCAGCAACTAAATCCCCGTACTTGCCGAGAAATTAGTCCCCAAAACCACAAAATGGCGGTGATGTGGTTAGCACCGCCACTGAAACCTTTTCTTTGATACGCAAATAAGACACGGGGAACAAGTACAACTGAGTGATAATCAAAAACATTGTGCCGGCAAGTTATCTACGCCAAAGACGTACCGTACTTGCGAAGGAATTAGCCCCGAAAGCTGAATGCACTGGCGCCTGGCTGTGATGTGAAGTTGGCACCGCCATCTCGAAAAATACATGTGTCAGTCAATCCAACAGTCAGAATCAATCTAGATGGAGTGTGCCAGCATGTGACACTCGTTTACTTCACGGAGATTAGTGATGCAAATGGAAAATTTTCCGGAAAATTTTCCAATTTTTTCAAAATTTTCCAATGGAAAATTTTGAATTTTTTTTTCGGTGATTGACGTTTTTGCCATTGCTTTGGAGACTTGTTGCAGTCGTTTGAAAATACTATGTAATATTCAAAGACCGAAAACTTCTCTATCATCCCTGCATGTCAACTTTTGGAACCAACTGCACCCTGCTGTGTTTAAGTGGTTGCGGTGATTTTTCTAACAATGTCCTGCATCCTCACAACAACGTTCTTAAGGAGTAAATTAATTAGTGGCGTTTAAATCAGGTGTGTTTTGAATAGTGGTTTTCGTATTCGGCCAGATAGCGCCGAATATTCGGCCGAATAGTTCAACCATCATCGAGATCATGTCATGTCTGATATAATCAATTCAGGAGTAATTATGGTTTTATATTTTCATGTCAGTTGTACATTTTAAAATTACATTACAAATATAAATTTGACAATTTGTTGTAAAAAACGTTGTCATGTCAGAATACAATTAAGGAGTAAATGAAGACTAAGTACGCTTGTTTTCGGAATTTGGAGCGATGTACGAAAAATCACGATCCCGGCTTCTACAAAAGCGTAGAGAGCAGCTGCTGTTTCTCTACCACAATTCAAGATATAGGAAATAACTGTTGCACGGAATATTTGTTTTTGTTTGTAATGCCAGTAATCTTGTTTTAACCCTTTCAGCACGAAATCATTAAGATACCTGTCCTAGTGACACGCACAGTGTGTCATGCAATAATTATTCAACGTAACAAAATTTGAAAATTAATCATTGTTCGATGTTACGATGACACACGATGCGTGTCGTTACTATCATTGTCCACTGTTACGGTGACACGCCAGAGGTGTCAAATAGGTATATTTTCTATATTTTATTTGTCCATTTTATGTGATTTCGAGGTGTTATTGCAACAGATAATAGCATTAGATCTTGTCATGATGCACATGTTTTCTCCGGAAGAAAAGACGGAGAAAACTGCTACAAGGAATGCAAATAGGTGTTCTCAAAATCTTTGGGTGTTTTAGAGTTGACTTGACTAATAAGTACAGTACTATGCGATGATAACACCGTAAACAGTTTTCCTTAATTTCTCATTTCACACAGTAATAATTCTCATTACGACCACAGTAAATAATTCTACACATTTTTGCTAATCTTTTTAAAACAACACAATCTATTTCGATCTTGTATTATACACATTATGGGAACCAAACATATAAGACATATAGGCTTATATGCTTGGTTCCAATTTCCCAATCGAGTGCGCCATGAAAGCTTTTTGAATAAGACTGAATAAGATATACCTCTTATGTTTTCCTAGAAATTGTGCAATTAAAAAAGAACCGATTACCAATTACCAATTACCGATCATATAAATTTATAAATATTTTCGAGCGTATAATTTTTTATGTTTATTGCAATGTATTTGCACATCTTTTATTTACAGTCCACTAAATATTAATCACTCATTTTTCATTTCAATTTTATATTTACTCTTTTAATGTTACTTTACTTTTAATTACTTCTGCTTTTGCACCTCGAATGTAACGGAAAATCAAAAGCCATTTACTGCTATTACTACAAAATATATTCAACGCAATAAACCCATAATACGTTTCGAAAAGTTTCAGGTTTACTCATGATATTTTGAAAAACAAGGAGCAGCACATAGACCAGGTTGTCCAGGGCAATCAGCACATCGGAAGACAGTTTCTTTCCGCTTTCCGGCTTGGTAGCAAACACGGCATCTCTTGTGAGGTCGAGGTTCTCCTTCCCTTGCTGGTATGCGTTCAAGTTTATGTTGTGGATTCCGTTCCTCCAAGCATCGATTGTTTGTTGATCGTGGTACCAGGCGAGGTCTTCCGACAGGATTTCGTCCAATACCTGTTTGTAAGACCAAACGATTGACAGATTTCATGCAGTAATCTAGGTAGTTCATTTTACCATCATTCTTCCTGTAGAGAATCCATGAATTGTAATGCATGATTTGAATTAAGTGCAAGCAGTACTTTACAAACCATGTATAATTTTTCCGATTGATATCGTAATGATGAAGTGCGGCATCCAACCGGTCGACACCGCCCATATGGGCATTGTAATTCAATACAGATCGTGACTTCTTCACCGTTTCGTGGTGTCCACCTTTGACTATGCGGCTGACCTCAACATCTTCAGCAGCAGCAAACGTATCCATCAAGTAAACCGTCTTCTTTCCAGACGACTTTTGATCCACAAGTTTTACGCAAAGAACTTCGCCGTTGCGGGAATAAGCTTGAGACTTAACAGGCAGATTTAAGTGCTTTAAATCGCTCGGAACGCCCCGGTTCGCTTTTACAGTTCCAGTCATAAATGTACCATTGCGAAACAGATATCGGGCTAATCTACAGGAAGTATAAAAGTTATCAAGATAAACGTGGTAACCTTGATTAAACAGGTCGTGTGATAATTGTATCACAATTCGTTCCGTAACTGATAATGTTTCAGCACCACGATGAGACAATCCGACTGCCCGATTTTCAGTACTCAGACCATGAAGCATCATCTTCCAAACGTAACCCGACTCGGATTCTGCCAATACATACGACTTTATTCCATACCTCCTACGCTTGCTTGGGATATATTGTCGTATTCTTAAACGTCCTTTGAACAGCATGAGTGTCTCATCTATAGAAATCTGACGGTTTGGTAGGTATGTATTTTGGCATATATTATTAACTTTTTCCAGAAATGGTCGTACTTTTGCTAAATAATCATTTTCCAAATTTTCTGGGTCTGCAAAGCGAATATAGTTCAAAATTAACTGAAATCTGTCACGGGATAGAGATTCAGGTGACGAGAATATCTCTTGACGAAACACCAAATCGCCACTCCAGTATGATGCAAGCGTAGGCTTCTTGTTCAAAGCCATTAAAAATTGCAATCCAATAAACTTTCTGATTTCATTGACTGTAACTTGTCTGCTGTTTTGTAATTTCTGGCTTTCAGGATTATCAACTAATTCTTGCCAAAGTCTGTTGTTTGTGTAGTCGCATATATCTTGCATTAAGTCGTCAGTGAAAAAGTGATTTAAGAAAAACATATCATCTTCTAATTCATTTGGAATCTCTAAGCGTGGATGTAGTCCTGTAGTTCCAGTAAATTCTGGTCCACGTCTGACGGAATCAGTACCACTTTGGACAGTTCGCCATTCACCAGTGCTGCCACCTGCATCTTCGTCAGAGCTGCTACTTGAGTCGTTATCTCGCAAGTCATTATCTTGTATTTCATCTTCAATCTCACTGCCTGAACTGCCATCTTCGTTTGTATCAAATCCCATCAAATTCAACGCATCTGTCATGGCAGAACGCCGGGGATACCGCCGACCACTTTGCGTGCTCATTATGATATGAATGCGCAATTCGAACAGCAACAACTATCAACAAATTCTGTCGGTGTGAATGATATTCAAAGATCTGTTCAATAAACGAAATCTTACGTAATAATTCGGTGAACCTGTCCTTTGAGAGTGATCATAATTCAGAAACATTCACCGATGGTTTTATGACAGGCTCTGCGTGTCACGGTATAATCGTACTATTGCATTGATTCTAATTCCGTTAATTTGTTAATAGATACATGACACGTACAGCGTGTCGTCCGTACTGAAAGGGTTAAAGAGACATATTTTTTGATCCATGATTCTTTTGACATATATAATAATAAAGATTAAGTTAAATTAAACTAATATAATTTCCACCAGTCTTTATTTTGATACATTGCCTAAATCGAATTCACTCATTAAATATAATTCAAATTGAATTTTAATTGAATATCATTTGATTCTTTAAATTTGAAAGATACATTTAAATACACAGATAAGAATTCACATCTGTGTAGCCATCACTTATATTTTCTTTTGCTATTTGTTTTTGTATTTTGTAATATGAATGAAATATGGATATATAAATTCATTTAATGGACCTCCATATATTCAAATCAAAACAAATTGATTCTGTTAAAATCAATGTTGGTTCCAGACGCGTTTCAGAGTGTACAACTCCTTTCTCAATGGTTACACACAAAATCGAACAACAATGCTTTTATATGAGATGGATGATTTGATTACAGTTTAAAAATGGCATGATATAAATATGTACAACAACGATCTACAGCAGTGCAAATAAAATCAATTGTCGTAACAATCATTAGACGCTGTGATGTGCATAGATGTCAAAAGATACATTAGCTATTTACAAATTCAACAATAAAGGAATGGATCCGTCCCTGTTATTCATTACATTTACTGATTCTTTGATTAAAATTGATTCGAGTAATTTGTGATTGTTAGTGCACGCTATTAATTTAAAATTATTCTTGTCTATAAGGTGTGGATGCGTAGAAATTTCAGTTGGAACAGGATAGCCTTTCATATGTTCATCAACGCGGGTAATAAGATGCCTGGAAGTTTCTCCGAAATAGACGTAATTGCACCGTCCACAAGTGTACGAATAAGTACATTTAGCTTTAAGATCAGAGGAAACAGCATGTTTATTTCGAAAAAACATGGCTGTCTTTAAAGTCTGAAAAACTGGTCTAACATTTAAGGCTTTTGGTAAATTTTTGTTCAAGTCATGAACTTTCTTTTTCAGAATTTGACAATTTTCACGGATGTAAGGCAAATTCCAGTTTATAAATTTCATATTATCAGAAGTGGGCAAATGTTCTGTCAGAAGCTTTTGTTCAACTTTTTCCTTAACGTCATTGATAGACTGCTCCTTGTAGCCGTTGTTAATGAACATGTGCCGAATTTTTTCACAGGACTGCTCCTAAGTTTCAGAATCCGAAGAAATCCGTTTAGCTCGATAAAACAGGGACCTCATAGCCGCTAGCTTATACTGCTTTGGCGCGTATTCACAATTAGGGATGTACACTTCAGTATTTGTATCCTTTTGGTGCCACGAGGTTTTGAGCCGATTATCAATTTTGGTAATTTTAGCATCCAAAAAAACAGATGCTGTTGTTATGTTCGGTTTCCATTGTAAAACTGATATCAGTATCTAGCTTATTGAGGAATTCAAAAAATTTCTGAGAATCCTCATAATTTTTGAAAATAGCAAAGCAGTCGTCGACATATCTTTTATAGAAGACGAAATTATTGCCATTGTACTTCTCAAACTGCGACTCAATTAAACTCATGGTAAAAGCAGCCATAGTTGGGCCAAGGTTCGATCCCATTGACATGCCATCTATCCGCCTGTAGAGAGTTTTATTAAATGAAAATATAACATTCTTGCAAGCAATAGTCAACAAATCTCGAAGAGTGCGTTTCGAGACTGGAAGACAGTCTTCATCAATTATAGAAATGATGTAGTCAATGGTTCTATCTACCGGGATATTAGTAAATAAGTTCGAAACGTCAAAACTGCACATGAAAATATCATTTTCATTGCTGGTATCAACGTTTTCCAGGGCTTCGATAAACTCAAAAGTATCAGTAGTAAGAAAACGGCGAACACCCGACCGGCGCGCCCCCCCTCTGGAACGACAGAGGTCTGTCGTGGTGTGCCGGCCAGGTGGGTTCCCGTTCACAAAATGTTCGCTGACTCCCCCCCCTCTGGAACGACAGAGTGTCGTGGTGGACTTGGGCGACCGCCAGGATTTGTCTTGAGGCTATAGTGTGTGATGTTTTTCGTGCAATCTGCTGAATGTTGGGTTGTAAAATGGGCTGTTTCGACTGGAAGGAGTGCTCGGATGAGAAAACGGAGGCCAGATTTGGATTCAGCGTGAAATTCTCTATCTGTATGGTGAGTTTCAAGGCAATCGGCGAGAAAAAATTTTCAACATTTTTCGAAAAACGACAGAGTTAGAATTTGGGACGTTTTGGTGTGTAGCGCCAAAACGAACCATCGGATGAGAAAACGGAGGCCAGATTCGGATTCAGCGTGAAATTCTGCATCGGTATGGTGAATTTGAACGCCATCGGAGAGAAAAATTTTCGCTGACGCGCCAAACTTCCAATTTTGCTTCTAGTGGACGGATTTTGTCGTGCCATAGCTCGTTTGAAAGCTAAGAGTGAGACAAATTCACAGAAAGAATCGGCTTGTTCATATCTGTCTTCGTTTAGATGTGAGACGCCATTTAAGATTTTGGGACATTGGCGAAAAACGACAGAGTTAGAATTTGGGACGTTTTGGGCTGTAGCTTCAAAACGAAGCATCGGATTGGAAAACGGATTTCAGATTTGGAATCAGCGTGAAATTCTCTATCTGTATGGTGAGTTTCAAGTCAATCGGAGATTTTGAAGTCAATCGGAGAGAAAAATTTTCAACATTTTTCGAAAAAACGCTGCCTACTGTGGAGCCAAAACGAAGCATCGGATGGGAAAACGGAGGCCAGATTCGGATTCAGCGTCAAATTCTACATGGAAATGGTGTATTTCAGCTCAATCGGAGCACTAGAGCCGGAGATAGACGGGTTTTGAGTGTTTGGATGATGGGTATTACGTCATCAGCTGATCGCCACATACTATATAAGCTGGGAACCGACAGAGACTTGTCATTCAGACGAGAGATTGCCAACGGTAAGTCGTCTCTCTGAGCTCCGATGATAGCATCGGACATTCCAAATTCCGGGTTTCTGTATGAAACCGACTTAGAAAATTTCATTGCTGATATCAGCTAAGGCGTCAGACTTAGAGGTTAGCCAGGAGATGGCCTTCGTCTCCAGACCATAAAAGACTCCAAAACTTTAAAGGCTTGTAACTTTGCTTCTACAAGTCCGTTTGACTTGATTCAAAAAAGGTTCGGTCGCTATTGACCTGCCCTAAGTGATAGACTACTTATAAAATTTCATAAGTAGTGTTAAAAAGTTGAAAAATATAAATTCGCTAGTTTTGGCGATTTTCGGGGTTTTCAAACCTTCTGATTTCAATAAAGACCTTTATAAAGTTGTCAGAGGCGAGCTTCGGCTCGAGACTTGCTTCCTGATGTAAATAACTCCACCGGTTTTCATGTCAAAATCGGGGTCCGAATACCAACACAGTGATATGACGCACGCTCTGTCCGCGGGAGGTTGGATTTGAGGGCCGAGGCCTTGGAGTCGGGATAAGATCCCCTCTGATTAATGCCTGTAACGGATTCATCAGCCTAGCTTGTCTATCCTCAAGTATTGAATGACATATTAGTTGTATTTTTAAAATGATTGTCAATGTTACTTGTCAGTAATTCTATTTTATCTTTCCTTCTACAGAATATGGGAGGCAACTCAAAATTTCTGTTTAAAAAGTGCTCTTGTGGTGAAGTGAAGAGAGGTGGTGAGTTTAAACGCCACTTGAATAAATATAAGAACACGCCTCACATTCATGTTGAGAAAGGTGCTGTTTCCGGCTGTACACATTGCCAAAAGTTTTTAAGAGGCAAGCAGCACGAACAATTTTATGAGAGGCATCAGAACTGTCCAGTTGTGAAGTTCTCAAATTATACAACTTCGGACATAGGCAAAATCATAGCCCCCTATTTTGAATTGGTCGATTTGGATCAAGAACTGCAGAATGCAATTGCAGATATCATAGATCCTCCTGTTCCGACTACAGGAAATGAAGAATTGCAGAATGCAATAATAGCCGATCCTCCTGTTCCGACTACAGGAAATGAAGAATTGCAGAATGCAATAATAGCCGATCCTGCTGTTCCGACTACAGGAAATGATCTAAGCAGTGATTCAGTCGCCTCAGACGATTCCGGCTCTGAGGAGGTTGTAGAAGCAGAAGTAGCCTGAGGGACTCTGGTGCCCAGTATCGGTATACATCGCAAATGTTAGGATACATCGCAATAGCTAGGATGACCG
>CAJQUW010004565.1:0-21469 GCA_907163375.1 Prostheceraeus crozeri | reverse complement strand
ATCACCATATTTTCCACCAGTCACGATTCGACCATCACACACCTCTCCCTCTCCATATCCGACGTAGTAGTCTTTGTAGCTCTAAGCGCATTGACTGCGCCGATGAATGAGAAAGGGCGCCGAGAATCTGTACAGTCCCATTTGGGAAGAGTTGAAGATTCCGTGAATTGTTCATCTTCACCACTAACATTTGAGGACGGCCCGGGTAAATACTTGCTGTTTGGAAGCTGTTGGTGTAATGTTGTGAGATCGATTTTGGTGTAGAGTCTGAAGCGAGACGGAGAATGTTGACGATGGTGTAGCGATGGCGCTTCATGATGAAAAAATGAGTAAATTGAGCGATGTACCTTCCTTTTATACTTTTCCCAACTACCCTTGATGAAATGTGAAGTTAGTATGAAGTTGGGTGGAAATGATAGAGTTTGAATTCGCCGACTTGTTGACGCGCAGCCAGATGCGATTTCCTAATACGTGAAATGTCTTTTCATATAGAAGTATTTCAAGTCCTTCATGATATGATGTAGAGATTGAAAATGACGATAAGATAAAGCAAACTCTCTTCTCACATTTCCAGAAGAATCTTTGAAATAGACGTTTCGATCATGATCCGTTTCAATACGTTGTAGGGAATCTAATTTCCAACTCATGATGTGTGGTAGTCATGTCTGATTAAGATTTGCATAGTAGGGCGATGAATTCACGACGAATAAATGTCATGATGGAGCGATGTATGTATCTTCTATACTTCTCCCAATTGTATTTTCGAAATGAGAAACAGTTTGCGGAATGAGAATGGTAGATTTGAATTTCATTTCTGTAATGTTGAAGCCAAACTTGATCACCCAAGGAGATGAATCTTAATGTTTCAAAATATTCCAAATCCCTCATGATATCATTGAGGTTGACAAATTGTCGCCATGTTAATGTAATTACTCTTGATGTATGACCATGAGAATTTTTGAAATGTACGTTTCCATCACGATCAACTCTGATATATTGTAGAGAGTCCAAAATCCTAGTCTTCATGATGTTATGCAAAGTTGCAGATCAGCAATATAAAAATGTCGTTTTATCATATTTTGCTTAGCAATGCAGCTACAAAGAGATTTACTAGTAATCGAGCCGCACTCTTTTCTACTCCCATTGATCATGCACAACAGCTAATGTCCTTCGAGTTGATGGTAAACAAGTGGCAACATTGACTTATATTAAATCATCTAATCATATTGCAATAAGCAAATTAAATGATGATGATCTAGTATTAGTTTGTTCAAAAGATTTTCATCATTTAATTTGCTTATTGCAATATGATTAGATGATTTGATATAAGTCAATGTTGCCACTTGTTTACCATCAACTCGAAGGACATAATTAAATTTCTTCAATAATGTTTCAGGAGTCATGTTTGTCTTCCTTGGCTTAGTCACAATCTTCTTCACCAACGTCTTCTCATTTCTTGGAATAAGATCTACATAATAAGCTTCCTCTCGATATATTAACTGTTTATGACCACTTATGTGGTAATTAACGTTAAAATTATCATAGCTTGTTAAGGCGCTAGCGAGGTAGCCTAAATCATTTCTTAAACTTGGACTTAAACCAACAATCCAATCTTTCTCAACTACATGATTTACATAATTATAATCATCATTGTGCGGAGTAAATTGGACAATATGTTTACACGCTTTATTCAAGAAATCATATATAAACTTTTTACATGATAAGAGATCTTTCTTTGACCACTGTGGAATGTATACTCGGCACCCCTTTTCACATTGATAAGCAGCTGTACGCCTCATATTAATAGTCATCACCTCATGATCAAAAGTATAGACACAGTTGCTATAAACAAGTTGAGTGACACCCACTTCCCAATTCCCATTTAGCTGTTGTGCATGATCAATGGGAGTAGAAAAGAGTGCGGCTCGATTACTAGTAAATCTCTTTGTAGCCGCATTGCTAAGCAAAATATGATAAACGACATTTTTATATTGCTGATCTGCGGCTTTGCATAACATCATGAAGACTTGGATTTTGGACTCTCTACAATATATCAGAGTTGATCGTGATGGAAACGTACATTTCAAAAATTCTCATGGTCATACATCAAGAGGAATTACATTAACATGGCGACAATTTGTCAACCTCAATGATATCATGAGGGATTTGGAATATTTTAAAACATTAAGATTCATCTCCTTGGGTGATCAAGTTTGGCTTCAACATTACAGAAATGAAATTCAAATCTACCATTCTCATTCCGCAAACTGTTTCTCATTTCGCAAATACAATTGGGAGAAGTATAGAAGATACATACATCGCTCCATCATGACATTTATTCGTCGTGAATTCATCGCCCTACTATGCAAATCTTAATCAGACATGACTACCACACATCATGAGTTGGAAATTAGATTCCCTACAACGTATTGAAACGGATCATGATCGAAACGTCTATTTCAAAGATTCAACTGGAAATGAGAGAAGAGAGAGTTTGCTTTATCTTATCGTCATTTTCAATCTCTACATCATATCATGAAGGACTTGAAATACTTCTATATGAAAAGACATTCACGTATTGGAAATCGCATCTGGCTGCGCGTCAACAATCGGCGAATTCAACTCTATCATTCCCAACTTCATACTAACTTCACATTTCATCAAGGGAGTTGGGAAAAGTATAAAAGGAAGGTACATCGCTCAATTTACTCATTTTTTCATCATGAAGCGCCATCGCTACACCATCGTCAACATTCTCCGTCGCTTCAGACTCTACACCAAAATCGATCTCACAACATTACACCAACAGCTTCCAAACAGCAAGTATTACCCGGGCCGTCCTCAAATGTTAGTGGTGAAGATGAACAATTCACGGAATCTTCAATCTTCCCAAATGGGACTGTACAGATTCTCGGCGCCCTTTCTCATTTCATCGGCGCAGTCAATGCGCTTAGAGCTACAAAGACTACTACGTCGGATATGGAAGAGGGAGAGGTGTGTGATGTCGAATCTGACTGTGGACAATATGGTGATCTCTACTCAATTGAGTGACAGTCTATCATTTTTGAAGATTCGTACCAGCAGTTACAATTTGTGTAATGAACTCGAACTTTTTCCTGCAGCACTCATTAGTTGTTGGTTACCTGTGCATGTGGCAATCTTTCATAATAGTAAAGTGATCATTACTGGACTAAAATCTCATGTACAAGCAAATGTGATCCTAGACTATCTCATTGAGTATGTACGTACCCAGCGGATTGTAAAATAAAAAAACATTTTTTCCAACATGATGTTTTTATTTCAAATCATGATAGAACTTACAAATCATTTTTTCATTAGAGGATGGATTACATGAAAAGTTTTGAATAATAGATGCAAATCGAGATACATGTAAACGTTTTAAGATGAAGTACAGTACAAAAGCACCACACGTTGATGAAAGTGGATGTTGTAGTATGCGTTCATTTCGCTGATATTGACGCGTATGTTTTCTCAACCACTGCTGTGTTGGTATATTTGGAGGTTGAGCAAGAGAGTCAAATAGTTCACCACGTCGGTCTTCTCAATAAAGATCGCTTTCCAATGCTCACCGCCTAAATTCTGAGAATGAGTGTTTAGCACAATAAAGATGGGATAGTGATTTACTGCAGGTGGTAAGGTATCGAGTGAATAGACATTATCGAAAGCTTTCAACGTCGCTTCGTCTGCATTACGCTGCACTTTAGTCTTAATATCGTCAGCAGTCAACCAACTCATTAACGATTATACTGAAGAATCACGTCACGATACTTTGTAATTTCAATATTTGAATCGAAGACTGCATAAATTAATACATTGATCGTCTCAGGTAGTGTTCTTTTGAACGTCAAATCCAAACGAAATATTATGAGGCACGTTCGCTTGACGATAGGGGGCACTAATATCGCTGTCAGCAGTCAAATCAAATGCATAAATAGTATATCCACTCTTAAACTCTTTCCTAGTCAGTCCGTTGGTATCATCCGTATTGTAAAAGCCAAAAGACATCCATAAAATCAACATAACTGCGCATAAATTGATCCCAGCAAAATCCTGGTTTGTAGGGTGGACCAGGATGACTCACACCATTTACACGTAAAGCAATTTCACTTAACTGATTGTGTTTAAAATTGAAAGGATTCTTCTTCTATATTACCATTAAATGCATCATTTTCAACCATTGCCACCATGAGGAGCTTCGGTGCTTCCGATGGAAAGAGGCCATCTTTCATGAAACTCTTTTGATCTTTCGGAATTGTAAAGGTGAGAAGCTTTGTATGCTGAACGGGGTATATGGCATTTTGGCGGTTAAGACCTTCAGCATGTCCTCTAATGACACTTGGATTCGGTACTACTCGACGAATGTAAAGTGCAATATCTTCCACATGAATTCTAAAATTGTCAACTTTAGAAAATGCATTCAGCGCAAATTCAGGCTTATTCAATGTCAGCTTGAGTCGCATGCTGGTATTACAGAGTAAAAACTTTGACTGTCTAAAAAAGTCTAAATTTAGCGGACCATATAGCTGACATACTCTACTATCTTTAATCATAGCAGATCGCTTTACAAAGCCACTGTTTGTTTCAACATCAAATTTTCCTGCTTCATCTCTTTACCATCCCATGGCTTCCATATGACTTTTTTGTGCTGCTGGATGAAACTGTGATACATGATTGAAATATGATTTATAGGGATAATCGCTTTGACCACCTTCCACCTGCTGCTCTCCAATCGTTAGAGAAACATCACGAAGTAATGTAGTCAATGGTAAATTGTTCAGTCCAACTTTATGTGCATCGTCAATAGCAGTTCCATCTGCTTGCTGAATTCTAAACCTCAAATCAAGCATCGCATAACTCAAATCTATGTAGTCATCACTACCACCAGGAATAACTAATTCAATGGGACCAGCATTCTCAGCTGTTCGAGGATGATAATCTACAATACTTGAACTAAGAATATCTGTCTGTATGGCTTGTTGATCGAACAAACAAAAACCGGAAGTTTTACACTCCATGATTAGAAGTTATAGCAGCGTCGTCGTTTAGCGCCTGATGAATGATTAGAGCCTCTGCGACGTTTGCGTGAATGCCTTTTGACTGAAGATCGCACCTTACCAGCTCCGCGATGTTTCCTCCTTCCTTTTTTCATTCGTTTAGGTGATTTCTTTCCTTGAGTAACACCAGCAAAGGTCTGCTTCAATGTTTTTAAACCGCGTTCCTTCCCACGATTCAACAAACTGCTCTTAAAACTATTACCTCTGGAAAGATCACTAGCAACATCACCAGCAAAGCCAACGGCATTACTTAAAACATTTCGTTTTAAAGATCTACCGACATTGGATATGAGAGGTGCTACAACAGATTTCAGTGCACCAAGTATGCTACCTCCACGTTGGCGGCGAGCGCCGATGTAAATTTGTCCTCCACCACTTACATAGGAGGGTCGTGCATAAAATGAGACAGTTGGATTCATAGCTCAAACCCTAAACATTGTTAGTTACAACTTTGCATGAATCACTGTCGATCACTTAGATGAAAGATGTCGGCAGGACGCATCCAAGAGTTCATACTTGAAGGATAACCAGTCCATTTAACAAGACACCATTCTTCACCTTGCCGTTTTTTACATCGAATGATTTTCTCTACCAAATATGTTTCACTTTCAGTGACTACCTCAATCTCATCGCGGTAAAAGCTACCCTCAATTTCTTCATTATCGTAATCTTTCAACTTGTAGGAGGTCGGAGAGTCTTTTTGATTAATCCTTGATACTGTAAATACCTCCTCTGTCCAATTCGGGAGGTACCCTTTAGCAAAAACACTTTTCACTTTTGAGATACGAACTTTATCACCAATTTTCACATCACTTTTCACATGAGTGCGTTTACGTTGGAATGATTCGTGCACTTTATCTACATTGTCAGCATTTACATCTACTGGTCTGAGTCCAATAGAACGATGGATAGAGTGATTGTAGGCATGGAGTGTATCTTGTAGAACCTTTGTCCAATTTTGTTTCAAGTTGGCAGTAAAATGTCGCCACAAGCGATTTTTTAATGTGCGATTAAAACGTTCAACGAGTGCAGCTTTATAAGCACTCTTTACACTAAACAACTCAATGTCATGCCTCTCAAATAATCTTGTCACATGCTGATTTTCAAACTCTTTCCCTTGATCACTCTGAATTCTTTTTGGAATGCGAGCTTCTCGAAAAATTGTTTGGAATGCTTTTCCTACTCCTTTCCCTTCTTTAGTTTTTAAAGGTTGAGCCCACGCATAACGCGAGAAAATATCAATGACGGTTAAAATAAAATTATTGCCCGAGTTATGTTTTGAAATGGAGGCAACATCACACAAATCTGCTTGCCACTGTTCATCGATGTCATGAACAATATAATGGCGGGTGCGGTACTTCTTTTTCGCTTGTTTGTGGAGTGTATAGGTAGCCTGACCCTTTAACCATCGTTTCACTTGTGATTGTGGAAGACCACTCGCTTTTGATAATTTCTTGATAGATGCAAATCCTGCCGGATGTTTTACATCATAATAGATTGACTTCAAACGTTCAGTCGATGATGACTGACTCTTTTTCCTCCTTCTCATCTTTTTGTTTTCTTGCCTTTCTACATTTACAACAACTGCAGCATTTAGCTTTAGCGGTTTTGCGATCGTGTTCACATTGCTTAGGGGTTTCATTATGAGAGCTGGCGCAGCAAGTGCAAGTGACAACGACATTCACCTCTGGCGGCTCATTACATGGCAAGCAACACATCTGCTTCATATTAATAGTCTGAGAACATGTATTTCCTAGGAGGAGCTGTTTTACGTTTTCCTTTTACTAGTTTTAGTGGTGAGGTAGATCTACGTCGAGTTCTTCCTCTTGTTTGCTTAGTGAGTGTGGAGGGGATGTAGCAGGTGACGTCTTAAACCAATTTGTTGGCATTTTCATCGCCTGAAGCATTGGAGCAGTAGCCACTGTTGAATCAAGTTCTTTCAATGTCTCATTATTCAAAGCAAATTTTGGCACATTATGCTTTTTCAATAGTTTAAGAAAGTATGACCAACCAGGTGGAACATAGCCCTGACGGCGCTTTCTACGTGTCGCATACTGAATCAAGTCTTCATAACGTGAAGCATCAATCACTTTATTTTCATCTGTAATGATTTCTCCTCTATCATTTACATTGAGATGGGGTTCAATACTGTTGAAAGAGATATGGCATGTGCGCGAGATGCTAAAGGTGTAGCAGTCGATACAGAGTCCACGCATCTATTCTATCTCATTTTTCATTGCTCAACATTTCCGATTGTAATAATACAGCACGATGTGGATCTTTGATGTGAACATTTTGCTTATAATCTATTTCTTTCCTATACATTTGATTTGCAAGAGGTTGCTTTACTTGCTGCATGGCAGTCAATTGTACATATTCATCCTGAGGAATAACAATCATGCGAGAATAAGAACTCATAGTTTGTAGATAATCATGGGAGTTTTCAAAATATCACTTCGAAATCTAATTCTTCCGGACACTCTTGCGTAAAGTCAATGAATAAGTAACCGTATGGTTTTTCAGTAGCTGCTTGAAAAATTTCAATTAAGGCTTTGATCCTCTGGGTGCAACTTGTCGCGCTAAAATTTCAAATTGACTTTTATCTCGCGGATTCTTGAAAATAGCATAATAGTGTGTATTCAGGTTTCGTGTACGAGCTTCTTTTCCATCAGGAAACAAATTTTGTGTGATATAGATGATAAAGCACCTTTTATGGTGTGCTGCGCGAGTGAAAAAATCTGTAACATCTTTTGAATTCTTACTTTCTTTTAATAAATCATCCAATACAACAACATCATTAGACTGAAGTTTATCCACTGGAATAATTCCTTCATGTCGAATAAAGTTGCGACTTTGCAATTCCTGAAACAGCGACGGTTGATAAATACCATAACACCAAATCACTCGATTGATAGGTTCCTTAAACAACTCCCTTCTTTTATCCAATAAATTCAGCGTGAAAACAGTTTTACCTGCATGAGATGGACCTGATACAGTCAGAACTTTATCACATTGAAGTCTGAAATCCATTTTATTACTTTGAGATTCAACATTTGCATAATTAACGCTTAGAGCCAAAGATATTACCCAATAGGTTGCCCACGGCAGGAGCTATCATTGGAAGTATTGCTGAAAGGAAACCGCCCTTTTGTGTTAGAGTTTTCCTCTTTCTTTGAAGGGTGACTTTAGGATTGGAGATGAAACGCAATTTCGTAGCATATCGCTTAAGTAACTTTCGTTGTTTTGGTGCTAATTTCTTCGTCCTCAACTTCCTCACATGAGAAATAATTTCACAAATGAATTTATCGTTAGCATGTCGTATAGCATTGTATCGCTGATTTGCTTTCATTCGTCGGAGAGCTTGAATGGCTGAAGAAAACTTTTGACTTTTACGTTTCGCATTTTTACGTTTCGCCATTTTCCGTGTTAGTCTTTGCTAAAACCTATCTTTACCACATTTGCATAGGTACTAACTATTGCGACATAAGTGACACTCGAAATGAGCAATATCACAGTGGTTACATTGGCAAAGTTGAATGCAATTACGTATGAAACAGCGTTGACAAAAAGCATGCTTACATCTCTTGAAGATGCGCTTTTCATTTCCATCCTTTCGCTTACATACATCGCAACACATAGTTTTACCGTTACTGATGTCTATAGCAAGTCTTTTTGAAGATATGAATTTGCTAGCCTTTTCTAAATAATAGACGCATGTACAGAAGGAATATACTTCGAGAGTGAGCAGACATAGCTCGAAAACCAGTTGTGCTACAATCAAGTACCACTGCATTTTCAATTTTTCTTTATGGAAAGTTGAATGTGAATATCTGAAATCGCTTCAAAAACAAGACTGATACCATGATGGTTAAATGCGTTAAGACGTTCAGCAATTTTATCATATGTCTTTTAAAAAATTTCTTCGGGGTGATCTACCACTTCCATTGAATAAGAAGCAAAATGGAAAGAGCGACTTTCCACCTCTTCCTTTCCAAAATGACTAAACTTAATTTTCGCAACTAATCGCGCCATGATAATGCTATCAGAGAATGTATTCATTAACTCTAGAAATAGAGTGCTAGCATCATCGACCACTGCTTCGATGTCGGTCTCATCTTTATGAAAATTTATCACATAATCTTGAACAGCTCCTTTTAAGCTTTGCCTATGAAAACGTAATGTTCCGCAGTCGTTTGAGAAAGACATGATCGCCCTTTATCTAACCCATCCATTGCATGAAAACAACTCTTCTCATAGTAACATTTATTGAATAACGGTAACGGTAACAAGCATGCATTATAAATCAATGGTTTGAAAGAGATAAAATAGATACAGCTGATAACTATCATACAGCGAGCAATGATAACCATACAGGACTTTGGCAGTGTTGAGGTAAGGAGGAAAGAAGCATTGGTTATGAACGTAGCTACTACAACGAACAGACAAAAATAGGAACACACAAATCCTTAAAACGTTTCGTGACTTCATGATAATGTTGATTCACTCTACTATCCCAAGGCGGGAGCAAAATATCATCAATGATTAGATTGGAAATACTTTCCTCTCCTTACCAGGATTATTACAAAAGATGCGTATAACATTGAAAGCAGCTAACCATCGTTTAAAGTCAATAAGAAGAGCACTCTCACAAGAAAAGCCATAGTCTTGCAAATATTTCAGATTAAGTCCATGAATGTGTTTTCTCGCCCATTGATCAACATTGGGATCGCAGTTGGCATGTTGATGATAGACACTAACAATCTGATATGTCCAATTGTTCATAGCAATAGCACTGAGCTCCTGTACAGGTTCACCCTCACAATCCATAAAAATGATGATAGAAGCCTAAAACGGAAATTACACATCTAAGGAAACGTTCTATAACATATTACAAAATGAAGAATTACATCGATGCTTTTCACGACAAAATACACAAATGATATGATGGCAACGAAGAAGTAAAATGTATCTAATAAGACCACGTCTACGACACTCAAAGCACATAAGCGAATTGTCATAGGGTAGAGTTAGGAAAGGACTAGTAATTCTCCTTCTTTGATTTGCGTTTTGATGCAGCATTCTTCTCCGACTTGCGCTTCGTACCACTGCTGTTAAGGATTTGATCAATTATGTCGTCCACGTTGGGTGGTTTTGGAATATATAGGATGGATTCCATATGCATGGAGAGAGAGGCTATTTTATTATCCTTGTGTCGACCATAATATAGCCCATTCACTTTGAAAAGGATATCCCAAGTACCTTCTCCGAGCTCATCACATCTGATGGGTATTGAATGATCTCCCTCCTTCTTATAGTAAGTACACCAATGTGATACCGGTAGGCAAATGTGATTACCATCCCAAATCTTTCTATAGGGAGTATCCTTGTCATCTCTCGCCTTCCACTCTTGAGCATGAGGAGTAGGAATGTCCATATTTAATGTCACGTACTCCTCAATAATATCAAGTTGGTGGCGAATGTACGGACTCACGGGGATCAGTATGTAGTCCCCATACTGATTGTGCATTATCTTGACATCCGTGGAAGGGTAGCATTCCCGTTTGGAGTACTACGCTATGATCGTCATAACGCAAGACTTGTTTAAATTTACGCTGAAGAGTGTAGGATTATGTACCTTGGTTGTTTCTTCCACTGGCCTCAGTTGTAGATGATCTGACCGTAGCGAACCTTGTAACGTTTGACCGCCATTTTGTCCTACTAGTGCAGCAGATGGAGTAGATGCCTGAAAATGAAAAAAGATTGTATTAAGTTTACGTTCAAGGGAGGAGAGGGAGATAAATGTAGCGACTTACCATTTTAGTTGGATAATAGAACAGGGAACTAGAGAGAGAGAAAATGTGCGTCCGTCACTCGTATGATTCAACGATGGAATGATTCTCACTGTGGAAGGCTCGCTATTTATAAAGAAATGCTTGATTCTCATTGGATGATGATCCTCATTGGACAATAACATCAAGCTGATTCCAAATCTGAAATCCGTTTACCCATCCGAGCCTTCGTTTTGGCGCTACAGCCCAAAACGTCCCAAATTCTAACTCTGTCGTTTTTCGCCAATGTCCCAAAATCTTAAATGGCGTCTCACATCTAAACGAAGGCAGATAGGAACAAGCCGATTCTTTCACTGAATTTGTCTCACTCTTAGCTTTCAAACGAGCTATG
This sequence comes from Prostheceraeus crozeri, assembly GCA_907163375.1. Taxonomy (NCBI): domain Eukaryota; kingdom Metazoa; phylum Platyhelminthes; order Polycladida; family Euryleptidae; genus Prostheceraeus; species Prostheceraeus crozeri. Next base: position 10,214 of record CAJQUW010004565.1, on the reverse strand, counting down.
GCACGACAAAATCCGTCCACTGGAAGCCAAAATCGAAGCGAGCTGTCCAGAGGGGGGGACGTCAGCGAAAATTTTTCTCTCCGATGGCGTTCAAATTCACCATACCGATGCAGAATTTCACGCTGAATCCGAATCTGGCCTCCGTTTCTCATCCGATGCTTCGTTTGGGCGCTACACACCAAAACGTCCCAAATTCTAACTCTGTCGTTTTTTTCGAAAAATGTTGAAAATTTTTTCTCGCCGATTGCCTTGAAACTCACCATACAGATAGAGAATTTCACGCTGATTCCAAATCTGAAATCCGTTTTCCAATCCGATGCTTCGTTTTGAAGCTACAGCCCAAAACGTCCCAAATTCTAACTCTGTCGTTTTCGCCAATGTCCCAAAATCTTAAATGGCGTCTCACATCTAAACGAAGACAGATAGGAACAAGCCGATTCTTTCAGTGAATTTGTCTCACTCTTAGCTTTCAAACGAGCTATGGCACGACAAAATCCGTCCACTGGAAGCCAAAATCGAAGCGAGCTGTCCAGAGGGGGGGGGACGTCAGCGAAAATTTTTCTCTCCGATTGACTTGAAACTCACCATACCGATGCAGAATTTCACGCTGAATCCGAATCTGGCCTCCGTTTTCTCATCCGACCACTCCTTCCACTCGAAACAGCCCATTTTACAACCCAACATTCAGCACGAAAAACATCACACACTATAGCCTCAAGACTAATCCTGGCGGTCGCCCAAGTCCACCACGACACTCTGTCGTTCCAGAAGGGGGGGGAGTCACCGAACATTTCGTGAACGTGAACCAATCTCGCCGGCACACCACGAATCTCTGCCGTTCCAGGGGGGGCGCCGGTCGAGTGTTCGCCGTTTTCTTACTACTCTGGTGTGCTGAGTTTAAGTTTGGCTTTTTTGGGTAATCGGTGCAGTAGTGCAGAATATTTTGGCTTTTTTGGATTTGAGTATCGAAATGTGGACTGATTTTGTGGATTTGAATTGCTGTGGAGGAGTGGCATCGATAGCTATGGTAATGAAACTGATAGTGTGTATGTAGACTGGTGTGCTGAGGTTAAGTTTGGCTTTTTTGGGTAATCGGTGCAGTAGCGGAGAATATTTTGGCTTTTTTGGATTTGAGTATCGAAATGTGGACTGATTTTGTGGATTTGAATTGCTGTGGAGGAGTGGCATGGATAGCTATGGTAATGAAACTGACAGTGTGGATGTAGACTAGTGTGCTGAGGCTAAGTTTGGCTTTTTTGGGTAATCGGTGATGTAGCGGAGAATATTTTGGCTTTTTTGGATTTGAGTATCAAAATCTGGACTGATTTTGTGGATTTGAATTGCTGTGGAGGAGTGGCATCGATAGCTATGGTAATGAAACTGATAGTGTGGATGTAGACTGGTGTGCTGAGGTTACGTTTGGCTTTTTTGGGTAATCGGTGCAGTAGAGCAGAGTATTTTGGCTTTTTTGGATTTGAGTATCGAAATGTGGACTGATTTTGTGGATTTGAATTGCTGTGGAGGAGTGGCATCGATAGCTATGGTAGTGAAACTGATAGTGTGGATGTAGACTGGTGTTGTGAGCTTAAGTTTGGCTTTTTTGGGTAATCGGTGCAGTAGCGCAGAATATTTTGGCTTTTTTGGATATGAGTATCGAAATGTGGACTGATTTTGTGGATTTGAATAGCTGTGGAGGAGTGGCATCGATAGCTATGGTAGTGAAACTGATAGTGTGGATGTAGACTGGTGTTGTGAGCTTAAGTTTGGCTTTTTTGGGTAATCGGTGAGGTAGCGCAGAATATTTTGGCTCTTTTGGATTTGAGTATCGAAATGTGGACTGATTTTGTCGATTTGAGTTGCTGTGGAGTAGTGGCATCGATAGCTATGGTAATGAAACTGATAGTGTGGATGTAAACCGCTGTGCTTAGGTTAAGTTTGGCTTTTTTGGGTAATCGGTGTTGTAGCGCAGAAGATTTTGGCTTTTTTGGATTTGAGTATGGAAATGTGGACTGATTTTGTGTATTTGAATAGCTGTGGAGGAGTGGCATCGATAGCTATGGTAGTGAAACTGATAGTTTAGATGGAGACTGGTGTTGTGAGCTTAAGTTTGGCTTTTTTGGGTAATCGGTGCAGTAGCGCAGAATATTTTGGCTTTTTGGATTTGAGTATGGAAATGTGGGGCGGGAGAGGATTCGGTGCTCCCATATGGGAGTGCCAAAGCGTGCGGAGTGAGGACTATGGGGGAAGTGAGTGGGGGTCCATGGGAGTGGGGATTAACTGATTTTTGTAGATTTGAATTGCTGTGGAGGAGTGGCATCGATAGCAAAGGAAATGAAACTGAAAGTGTGTATGTAGACTGGTGAGCTGAGGTTAAGTTTGGCTTTTTTGGGTAATCGGTGCAGTAGCGGAGAATATTTTGGCTTTTTTGGATTTGAGTATCGAAATGTGGACTGATTTTGTGGATTTGAATTGCTGTGGAGGAGTGGCATCGATAGCTATGGTAGTGAAACTGATAGTGTGTATGTAGACTGGTGTGCTGAGGTTAAGTTTGGCTTTTTTGGGTAATCGGTGCAGTATCGGGAAATATTTTGGCTCTTTTGGATTTAAGTATCGAAATGTGGACTGATTTTGTGGATTTGAATTGCTGTGGAGGAGTGGCATCGATAGCTATGGTAGTGAAACTGATAGTGTGGATGTAGACTGGTGTTGTGAGCTTAAGTTTGGCTTTTTTGGGTAATCGGTGCAGTAGAGCAGAATATTTTGGCTTTTTTGGATTTGAGTATCGAAATGTGGACTGATTTTGTGGATTTGAATAGCTGTGGAGGAGTGGCATCGATAGCTATGGTAGTGAAACTGATAGTGTGGATGGAGACTGGTGTTGTGAGCTTAAGTTTGGCTTTTTTGGGTAATCGGTGCAGTAGCGTAGAATATTTTGGCTTTTTTGGATTTGAGTATCTAAATGTGGACTGATTTTGTGGATTTGAATTGCTGTGGAGGAGTGGCATCGATAGCTATGGTAGTGAAACTGATAGTGTGTATGTAGACTGGTGTGCTGAGGTTAAGTTTGGCTTTTTTGGGTAATCGGTGCAGTAGAGCAGAATACTATTTGGCTTTTTTTTTTGGATTTGAGTATCGAAATGTGGACTGATTTTGTGGATTTGAATTGCTGTGGAGGAGTGGCATCGATAGCTTTAGTAATGAAACTGATAGTGTGTATGTAGACTGGTGTGCTGAGGTTAAGTTTGGCTTTTTTGGGTATATTCAGTGCCAGGGTTAGCGGAGAATATTTTGGCTTTTTTGGATTTGAGTATCGAAATGTGGACTGATTTTGTGGATTTGAATTGCTGTGGAGGAGTGGCATCGATAGCTATGGTAATGAAACTGATAGTGTGTAAGTAGACTGGTGTTGTGCTGAGGTTAAGTTTGGCTTTTTTGGGTTAATCAGTGCAGTAGCGGAGAATATTTTGGCTTTTTTGGATTTGAGTATCGAAATGTGGACTGATTTTGTGGATTTGAATAGCTGTGGAGGAGTGGCATCGATAGCTATGGTATTGAAACTGAATAGTGTGTATGAGAACTGGTGTGCTGAGGTTAAGTTTGGCTTTTTTGGGTAATCAGTGCAGAGTAGCGGGGGGGGGAAGAATATTTTGGCTTTTTTGGATTTGAGTATCGAAATGTGGACTGATTTTGTGGATTTGAATAGCTGTGGAGGAGTGGCATCGATAGCTATGGTAGTGAAACTGATAGTGCGGATGTAGACTGGTGTTGTGAGCTTAAGTTTGGCTTTTTTGGGTAATCGGTGCAGTAGCGGAGAATATTTTGGCTTTTTTGGATTTGAGTATCGAAATGTGGACTGATTTTGTGGATTTGAATAGCTGTGGAGGAGTGGCATCGATAGCTATGGTAGTGAAACTGATAGTGTGGATGTAGACTGGTGTTGTGAGCTTAAGTTTGTCTTTTTTGGGTAATCGGTGCAGTAGCGCAGAATATTTTGGCTTTTTTGGATTTGAGTATCGAAATGTGGACTGATTTTGTGGATTTGAATAGCTGTGGAGGAGTGGCATCGATAGCTATGGTAGTGAAACTGATAGTGTGTATGTAGACTGGTGTGCTGTGAGGTTAAGTTTTGGCCTTTTTTGGGTATCCGCATCAAAAAACAAACACTTAACCTCAACACAAAAACTCTATAACCCCAATCGCAAGCCATCGGTGCAGTATCGGACATATTTTGGCTCTTTTGGATTTGAGTATCGAAATGTGGACTGATTTTGTGGATTTGAATAGCTGTGGAGGAGTGGCATCGATAGCTATGGTAGTGAAACTGATAGTGTGTAAGTAGACTGGTGTTGTGAGCTTAAGTTTGGCTTTTTGGGTAATCGGTGCAGTAGCGGAGAATATTTTGGCTTTTTTGGATTTGAGTATCGAAATGTGGACTGATTTTGTGGATTTGAATAGCTGTGGAGGAGTGGCATCGATAGCTATGGTAGTGAAACTGATAGTGTGGATGTAGACTGGTGTTGTGAGGTTAAGTTTGGCTTTTTTGGGTAATCGGTGCAGTAGCGGAGAATATTTTGGCTTTTTTGGATTTGAGTATCGAAATGTGGACTGATTTTGTGGATTTGAATTGCTGTGGAGGAGTGGCATCGATAGCTATGGTAGTGAAACTGATAGTGTGTATGTAGACTGGTGTGCTGAGGTTAAGTTTGGCTTTTTTGGGTAATCGGTGCAGTAGAGCAGAATATTTTGGCTTTTTTGGATTTGAGTATCGAAATGTGGACTGATTTTGTGGATTTGAATTGCTGTGGAGGAGTGGCATCGATAGCTATGGTAATGAAACTGATAGTGTGGATGTAGACTGGTGTTGTGAGCTTAAGTTTGGCTTTTTTGGGTAATCGGTGCAGTAGCGGAGAGTATTTTGGCTTTTTTGGATTTGACTATCGAAATGTGGACTGATTTTGTGGATTTGAATTGCTGCGGAGGAGTGGCATCGATAGCTATGGTAGTGAAACTGATAGTGTGTATGTAGACTGGTGTGCTGAGGTTAAGTTTGGCTTTTTTGGGTAATCGGTGCAGTAGAGCAGAATATTTTGGCTTTTTTGGATTTAAGTATCGAAATGTGGACTGATTTTGTGGATTTGAATTGCTGTGGAGGAGTGGCATCGATAGCTATGGTAATGAAACTGATAGTGTGTATGTAGACTGGTGTTGTGAGCTTAAGTTTGGCTTTTTTGGGTAATCAGTGCAGTAGCGCAGAATATTTTGGCTTTTTTGGATTTGAGTATGGAAATGAGGACTGATTTTGTGGATTTGAATAGCTGTGGAGGAGTGGCATCGATAGCTATGGTAATGAAACTGATAGTGTGTATGTAGACTGGTGTGCTGAGGTTAAGTTTGGCTTTTTTGGGTAATCGGTACAGTAGTGCAGAATATTTTGGCTTTTTTGGATTTGAGTATCGAAATGTGGACTGATTTTGTGGATTTGAATTGCTGTGGAGGAGTGGCATCGATAGCTATGGTAGTGAAACTGATAGTGTGTATGTAGACTGGTGTGCTGAGGTTAAGTTTGGCTTTTTTGGGTAATCGGTGAAGTAGCGGAGAATATTTTGGCTTTTTTGGATTTGAGTATCGAAATGTGGACTGATTTTGTGGATTTGAATTGCTGTGGAGGAGTGGCATCGATAGTTATGGTAATGAAACTGATAGTGTGTATGTAGACTGGTGTGCTGAAGTTAAGTTTGGCTTTTTTTGGGTAACCGGTGCAGTAGCGGAGAATATTTTGGCTTTTTTGGATTTGAGTATCGAAATGTGGACTGATTTTGTGGATTTGAATTGCTGTGGAGGAGTGGCATCGATAGCTATGGTAGTGAAACTGATAGTGTGGATGGAGACTGGTGTTGTGAGCTTGAGTTTGGCCTTTTTTGGGTAATCGGTGCAGTAGAGCAGAATATTTTGGCTTTTTTGGATTTGAGTATCGAAATGTGGACTGATTTTGTGGATTTGAATTGCTGTGGAGGAGTGGCATCGATAGCTATGGTAATGAAACTGATAGTGTGTATGTAGACTGGTGTGCTGAGGTTAAGTTTGGCTTTTTTGGGTAATCAGTGCAGTAGCGGAGAATATTTTGGCTTTTTTGGATTTGAGTATCGAAATGTGGACTGATTTTGTGGATTTGAATTGCTGTGGAGGAGTGGCATCGATAGCTATGGTAATGAAACTGATAGTGTGTATGTAGACTGGTGTGCTGAGGTTAAGTTTGGCTTTTTTTTGGGTAATCGTACGAGTAGTGCCAGAATATTTTTGGCTTTTTTGGATTTGAGTATCGAAATGTGGACTGATTTTGTGGATTTGAATTGCTGTGGAGGAGTGGCATCGATAGCTATGGTAGTGAAACTGATAGTGTGTATGTAGACTGGTGTGCTGAGTTTAAGTTTGGCTTTTTTGGGTAATCGGTGCAGTAGAGCAGAATATTTTGGCTTTTTTGGATTTGAGTATCGAAATGTGGACTGATTTTGTGGATTTGAATTGCTGTGGAGGAGTGCCATCGATAGCTATGGTAGTGAAACTGATAGTGTGTATGTAGACTGGTGTTGTGAGCTTAAGTTTGGCTTTTTTGGGTAATCGGTGCAGTAGCGCAGAATATTTTGGCTTTTTTGGATTTGAGTATCGAAATGTGGACTGATTTTGTGGATTTGAATAGCTGTGGAGGAGTGGCATCGATAGCTATGGTAATGAAACGGATAGTGTGGATGTAGACTGGTGTTGTGAGGTTAAGTTTGGCTTTTTTGGGTAATCGGTGCAGTAGAGCAGAATATTTTGGCTTTTTTGGATTTGAGTATCGAAATGTGGACTGATTTTGTGGATTTGAATAGCTGTGGAGGAGTGGCATCGATAGCTATGGTAGTGAAACTGATAGTGTGGATGGAGACTGGTGTTGTGAGCTTAAGTTTGGCTTTTGTGGGTAAACCGTGCAGTAGCGGAGAATATTTTGGCGTTTTTTTTCGATTTGTGTAAAGAAATGTGGACAGATTGTGTGGATTTAGAATTGCTGTGGAGGAGTGGCATCGATAGCTATGGTAATGAAACTGATAGTGTGTATGTTAGACTGGTGTGCTGAGGTTAAGTTTTGGCTTTTTTGGGTAATCGGTACAGTAGTGCGGCGTCACAGAATATTTTGGCTTTTTTGGATTTGAGTATGGAAATGTGGACTGATTTTGTGGATTTGAATAGCTGTGGAGGAGTGGCATCGATAGCTATGGTAGTGAAACTGATAGTGTGGATGGAGACTGGTGTTGTGAGCTTAAGTTTGGCTTTTTTGGGTAATCGGTGGTGCAGTAGAGCAGAATATTTTGGCTTTTTTGGATTTGAGTATGGAAATGTGGACTGATTTTGTGGATTTGAATAGCTGTGGAGGAGTGGCATCGATAGCTATGGTAATGAAACTGATAGTGTGGATGGAGACTGGTGTTGTGAGCTTAAGTTTGGCTTTTTTGGGTAATCAGTGCAGTAGCGGAGAATATTTTGGCTTTTTTGGATTTGAGTATCGAAATGTGGACTGATTTTGTGGATTTGAATTGCTGTGGAGGAGTGGCATCGATAGCTATGGTAATGAAACTGATAGTGTGTATGTAGACTGGTGTTCTGAGGTTAAGTTTGGCTATTTTGGGGTAATCGGTTACAGTAGTGCAGAATATTTTGGCTTTTTTGGATTTTGAAAAAAAGTATCGAAAATGTGACTGATTTTGTGGATTTGAATTGCTGTGGAGGAGTGGCATCGATAGCTATGGTAGTGAAAACTGATAGTGTGTTATGTAGACTGGTGTGCTGAGTTTAAGTTTGGCCTTTTTGGTAATCGGTGCAGTAGAGCAGAATATTTTGGCTTTTTTGGATTTGAGTATCGAAATGTGGACTGATTTTGTGGATTTGAATTGCTGTGGAGGAGTGGCATCGATAGCTATGGTAGTGAAACTGATAGTGTGTATGTAGACTGGTGTGCTGAGGTTAAGTTTGGCTTTTTTGGGTAATCGGTGCAGTAGAGCAGAATATTTTGGCTTTTTTGGATTTGAGTATCGAAATGTGGACTGATTTTGTGGATTTGAATAGCTGTGGAGGAGTGGCATCGATAGCTATGGTAGTGAAACTGATAGTGTGGATGTAGACTGGTTTTGTGAGCTTAAGTTTGGCTTTTTTGGGTAATCGGTGCAGTAGCGCAGAATATTTTGGCTTTTTTGGATTTGAGTATCGAAATGTGGACTGATTTTGTGGATTTGAAGAGCTATGGAGGAGTGGCATCGATAGCTATGGTAATGAACCTGAACTGATAGTGTGGATGTAGACTGGTGTTGTGAGCTTAAGTTTGGCTTTTTTGGGTAATCGGTGCAGTAGCGCAGAATATTTTGGCTTTTTTGGATTTGAGTATCGAAATGTGGACTGATTTTGTGGATTTTGAATTGCTGTGGAGGAGTGGGCCCATCGAAGCTGTAGGCTATGGTTAATGAAACTGATAGTGTGTATTGTAGACTGGTGTGCTGAGCTTAAAGTTCGGCTTTTTTTTGGCAATCAGCTTCATTCTGTGGCTTTTTTTTTGGCTCTTTTGTGATTTTGGCATTTTTTGGAATCATTTTTGGCTCTTTTCTTTTGGCAAATGATCATTAACCCGAGAGGTCCGTGTTGACTTGGTTTCTGAATGTTCAGTGCGGCAGTGACATCATGATTATTAGCATCATTCTGTCGACTGACAGCTGTCTTGGAATAAGGTGAAAGTGTTGCCTGGACCGACTTTCATATTGTGAATGTGATTGTTTTCTTTGTGCATTTGCACTGTTCATCAGCAACATCCATTTGGAAACTGCAAATCAAATTTAAGATCAGTTGTCCCATTTTCGAGGGTGAGAACCATTCCATTCATATTTGCTTCAAGACGATATTCAGAAAACGGTTCTTTAGGTATTATAAAACATAACATGGAAAAACTAGGGTCTTTGTTCAAAATGCAATGGAAACTTGAAATCCATACAGTGGTTGAAAAACTATTCATTCCGAAGTAAAATGGAGTTGTTAATATCAGATCTCATTTTCTTAATGTTGTGGTTAAATAGCACTGTAAAATAAAAAATGCAATGCTATATGTTATACAGCTTCAAATGGGACAAAATGTGTGGCTAATCGATCTATCTAATCTTACTTCAGGAGTTAATGAATTCGATCACGAGATCTCGACCATTTTTTTAGGCGTTCGAGATCCCAATACTTCCAGTGCTGAACGAGCCGCGACCACGATTATTATATTAGGCGAGTATCATACAGTTAACAAATGACATATTAATGGTTTCCCCCGCCCAGTACCATGGCCATGTTTTGTTATGTACACCCAACTACTGATGATGAATTACCCTGATATCTACTTTAAAATTCTCAACTGTATATTTCTCCGGCGAAAAGACAATAAGATATGTCAAAGTAACCAATGTTTTATAACATTGGAAAGAAGGCATAGTACTATGTATTAACCTGTGCTATGGTTTAAAAATATCAATTGTTATTGAAACAATTCCTATTGTTTTCATTGGAGATTCTGAGCGGGTATTTCCTCCTAGGAGAAATACCTCATAGACATGTGGTTGGTTTGGGTCATGGGTTTGGCAATAGCTTGGTCTGATGGTCGGTTAAATGCATTATAATATTGCACAGATATCTGGAGAACACCCTACCGACAGATTATCCTCATAGAAAATATCTACGTGCTTCCTCAGCTTCGCTTCGGAGCAATAGATATTTCAATTCGGATAATCTTAGTGGGTATTCTCCTGATATCAGTGCAATATTATTAATAACCGTCAATCTACATCACGTCTCTTGGATCTCATTGCTTAGCAATGTGTTTGCTTGCTGTAGTATGTCCATGCGCATTGAAAATTGGATTTGGGTTGCAGCTGTGTGGTTGCAACCACAATTGATCCATCATTCGAAGGAGAGCTGGAATCAAAACATTCATTATTAGAATTAGAACAATGGGAATTTCTTAAAGAAAATTTTTGTTGTATTTCGTAGTCAGTGAAGCAAAGTTAAGATAAATCTATTATTGTATTTGCTTTCATGATCAGCCTTGCAATTGGATCCTACAATTTGTATTTTGGAATGATACTGATGTAGCTATTAATTGTTATCATCGATAAAATAAAGGAGTTAATAATAATAATATATCTTATAATATTTTA
>CAJQUW010004564.1:0-56243 GCA_907163375.1 Prostheceraeus crozeri | reverse complement strand
TCCACCAATGATGAAAAAGGAAATGATTTCGATGAATCAGAGTTTTTATGTGGACGATGCATCATGAAATTATTCAGAGATTTTCGAAAGAAAGTCACTCAGGAAAATGTCTTGTACCGAGAAAGAATCATAGATCTTGAGAACACAGTTCAATTGTTGAAGGATCGTGAAACGGCAGCGAATGAAAGAATCAACCAAATCGAAGGAGATATGGAAGGGCTGAATGTTCAAAACAAAGAAGAAGAAGAAAAACTCGACGAAATCAAGGACAAAATCTGTCAAATGAAGAAAGAAATGGAGGATAAAGTGGAGAAAGAAATAAAACAGACAGTAAACGGGAAAGAGTTTGCGGTCTCAGATACTGTAGCAATGAGCCTAGGTAAATGGACGACAGTGGGCCCAACGGGATTAAGGAACGTTCAAGATAATCAAAAGCTACAGATCAGCGAGTTCAAGAGACTCCAATCAATGATTGACTAAGAACAAAATATCATGATCTTTGGAATGAATGAAGGCGAAAACGATGAAAAACGAATTAGCGAACTACTGAAGGTCGTTGATCCTAAACAGGAAGAAGTGCCCATCCCTCACCTGGTGAGGCTGGGGCGCTTTCAAGTGGGAAAGACAAGACCTATAAAAGTAGTTCTAGAAAATAGAATGAAAGCAGGAGAGATCCTGAGAAACGCCAGAGTTCTTAAGAAGAACCCCATGTATCAGAACGTATATATAGAAAAAGATCGAACATTCGAAGAAAGATTGATAATCAAGGAGATGCGACGTCAAATGATGATTAACAGAAGTAATGGTTTTTACAGTGTAATAAGAAAAGGAGAATTGGTTTGTGAACCTTTTTTGGGAAAGTAAATGAAGGAAGGTTCAGTAGAAGTGCAGTCAAGAGTGGTGAAAGCGACTCTAAGGACCAATTGAAGATAGTCTATATGAATGTCTGTGGGCTAACTCGCCAAAAAAAGTGTATGAAATAGGCGAATTTGTAGAAGACAATTGCATAGTTTGTCTAACAGAAACGGATCTAGTAAATAATAATATAAATGAGGTGGACGATTATAAAAATGTCCAAGTGTGGCGTAGCAAAGACTCAAAAAATGGTGGTGGATTGATGATAATGACGGATAAGCGAAGCAACGTCAAAGTTACAAAGATCAATAGTGGTTCCGAAGACGCTCTTGCGGCCAAAGTTTCTATGAATAACAGAATCTTCATATTATACTTAACCTATTGGCATGTAAAAAATAACAAAAACAACATTGAGTTGGCGAAGAATTTATCAGAAATGTGTGATCATCATAGAAAGGACGAACTCATTATTGTCGGAGACTTCAACGCACACCTTAAATGCTTGATGGAAGGAACGACAAAAATGGAAAGCTCTTAGAGAAAGTAATACAAGAGCAGAATTTGATAATGGGGAACGGCCAAGTAATATGCCGTGGAAAGGTAACCCGCAGCCGAGATAGTTCAGGCACAACAATAGACTACGTCATTTATAATGAGAAGATGGAAGGTAGGATTGATCACATCAATATTAGTGAGAAACCAATAATTAAGAGAACAGATCATCATATGATCGAAATCTATGTAAGAGACATGAACAAAATACAGAAAACCAAATTCACGAGAAAAAATGAAGCCTACAAGAAAGAAGTCCAGCAGGATTTGAGTACAATGAAACCTGAAAATGTTACGGAATTGGATGAACTACTGATCAGAGCGAGCAATAGGAAACTTAATTTTAAAATTGTGAGAAAGCCAAAAGACAATTTCTTGAAAGATCTCATAAAGGATAAGAAAAGGATTAATAAACAGTTGAAATCTACAGCGGATCAAAGCAAAAGAGAAGAATTATGGAATAAGTACAAAGACCTCCTCAATATAATAAATATCAAAAAAAATCGAAAAATCGAAAGAAGAAGAGCTGGAAATAGTCAAAGAAATTGAAGCTAGCAAGAACACAAGAACTTGGAAAATACTAAAGAAGATGAACGACGCCCAAACTGGGAAGTATTATATAGTGAAGAATGGAAATGAACGTTGTAATGAGGATGAAGCAAACGATATGATTATGACCTATTGGAGGGAATTGGGAACCTCAATTGACGATTTCTTCGACCTGGAGCTTGCCTTAGAGCAAGGGAGTTGGGGCAACAGAGACGATATTCTCCATGACCACAATTATGTAATTTGTACATATATTCAAGGTAAAGACGAGCCCATAAATGATCAGGAAACGAGGAAGGCATGTCAGTCATTAAAGAAAGGGAAATCACCGGGACCGAACATGCTAAAAGCCGAAAATTATGAATTGCTAGAGGATGATCAGAACTTTATAAGGACACTGACAAAATGTATGAACAAAGCTGTAAACCACATCCCAGATACTTGGAGATCAACCAGAGTGAGTCTAATACCTAAGATTGAGAAGAATAATATAAAAGTAGAGGAATTCCGTCCAATCTCGATGAACGTGATTTCATACAAAATTTTTGCGAAGATACTAAAAGAGAGGCTCTTATCTTTCCTAATGAGAAATAAAATTTTAAGTGAAGAGCAAGCCGGGTTTCTGCCAGGAAGACGGCCAGAAGAACATGTGGTTTCCCTCAACTTGCTTCACTCCAGAGCTATGCGCAGGAAACGGTCGTTAATTTTTGTCTTTATAGATATAAAGAAGGCCTTTGACACTGTCAATAGAATGGCTATGATAGCAAAGTTGGCTCATATCGGATTTGATAGACAATTAGTAATTGCATTGGCGGAACTTTATAAGCAAGAAGAATGTGAAATCTGGAGAGAAGGGGAGTACTTAGGAACCTTCAATAAAACACGTGGAATTCGACAGAGATGTCCCTTGAGCCCCCTTATGTTTTTGCTGATCATGGATGAAGCTATTAGAAAGATCAATGATGAGTACGTATATCCCGAAGAATTTTTAATATACTCTGCTTTGCGGACGACATTGTAATAATAGCAAATGAAACTAGAGAGGCGGAAAATAAAGTCAGAATCCTCAGGAAGACCTTAGAGATGTTTGATCTGAAAATAAACCAAGAAAAAAGCGCTTACATTGCCTATAACACTGATAGTACGCAAGACATTTGTGGTATAAAGGACGTTGACAAGGTCAAATACCTAGGGGTAACTATAACAAAAGGAAGATCGGTTTTTATAGAACACATTGGAGAAAAGCTGAAGAAGGGCCAAAGATATAAATACTGGGCAAACCAAGCTTTAAATCGAAAAAGATGCAAAGTATATCTAGGAAGAACCATGTGGAAACAAATGTTCCTCCCTACGCTGATTCATGCAAATGCAGCGATAACGCTAAAAAAATGATATAGAAGCCTTGGACAAAATGCAATATCAATATATGCGAATGATAGCTAACATGCCTCAAAGAACACCGAAAGAATTCCTGCAAGCAGAGATCGGATTCTCCAATCATAAGTACAGAGACATGAAAAGTAAAATAGGTCTCATTGTCCACATTAAGAGAAACCTGGAGAAATTATCTAAGCTAATTGATGAAGAGTGGGATTTTAATCCACCGTGGATTTTAAAAATCAAAGAGTACATGGATGATGTGAAACTGAAGATGGAAGACGTACCATACGTATCAATGAACAATATTAACAACAGAGTGCACAAAATGTCACAGAACGAATGGGCTCTGGAATTGTCTAAGAAGTCGAGCTTGGGACACTATGTAAAATATCAGAAAAAGTTCTCAGATGGACTACAATGGACAAACAGCTTCGAAGTCAGAATTGGTAAAATGTTTGAGGCAAACGTGATCCTGACAAAAAGCAAGTTAAAGACGGACATCGAAGAAAGAAAGTGCGAATGGTGCAATAAAGAAGAAAACCTCCAACACATTATTTCAGAGTGCGATAACCTAAAAGATTTAAGAGACCTCCACGATATTAATATGAAGATTGACGACTTCTTCGAGCGAAGACACAATGATTCAGATTTCTCAGAGAAGAGTAATTGGTATCTAAAGAACATTTATGAAAGGAGTTTCCAGTCTTAAGTTGAACCTCTCTATTTTTTCTTCTATTTTTTTCTTCTCATAAGTAGTATGCATGCACGTCGATAATTGGGTTTTCCTTGGAACACTGACTGCTGTTGGAACAGCCATAGTCAGCAATCAAAGTAAGTAAGTTGATAAAAATTTTGTATAAATTAAGAAAAAGATGGAAAATTTGAAGACAGGACTAAGAAGTTAAGAAATAAATCATGACGAAGGAATGAATATGACTGACCTAAGAAGTGTGAAAGATTTTGACAAGAACAAATGTGACCGACCTCTCTATATGATGACTTTTCTCTTCTATTTCATAGTTCGTCCGTACGGGAGGTTAGTCATAATTGTGTGAAAAAAACAATCGCTCCCTTTGTTTGACGTAAATCTATTTTAAATTTTTTTTTCAAAAAATCACCCGAAGTGTTTCGTCAATCCGACAGTCTCAAGGGCTTAGTATGTGACACAAGTGTTAAAAGGTAGGTTTATTTACAACAAATCAGTAGTCCAGTCAGGACAACTCATCATGTCAGCTCATGACGTCTGTTCAATAGCGGCATTTTCAACGTAATGTCACGTGATTCAGACATCCTAGTAGTAATCGCCCAGTTTTACTCGGCGATTACTACTAGGATGACTGATTCACGTAACATGATGAGTTGCCCTGACTGGACTACTGATTTGTTGTAAATAAACCTACCTTTTAACACTTGTGTCACATACTAAGCCCTTGAGACTGTCGGATTGACGAAACACTTCGGGTGATTTTTTGAAAAAAAAATTTAAAATAGATTTACGTCAAACAAAGGGAGCGATTGTTTTTTTCACACAATTTTCTCTTCTAATTTTTTTTGATCGATTGTTAATGAATGATTTACTATTGTAAATAATTCATATCTAGTGTTGACAGGAGTTGAATCTATAATAAATTGAAATTTTTCAAATTTTGTGAACTAACGGTAGCGTTTGTTATGCTTGGAGAATACTAATGAGTTGAATGAGATGGATTATAGAGATAGAGTTCGTGTGAGTATTGTAAAAGATGGATGAGGATTAATGCACCTAAGAGGGATGAAGGAAAGTACGTCAAAAAACAAAAGAATGGGATACGTGCATTTAAAAAATTGAAAAGTGAAAATTTGATGTTAGAATTTGAAAAGAAGATGACTGACACGATGAGTACAATAGGTAAACTGTAAAATTTGTACAACAAGTTGATCAGGTGGAAGGTAGGATAAAATACATCAGAAAAGAGATTCTTGATGAATCTAGTTGCGCATTGTTGCAGAAGTCGCAGATAACAGAAAGCGATTTATTCCAAAACCAATTACTTTGGTGTGTAATGAATGTGCGCGTGGATGTAGCAGGGTATGAGGGACCCAGGATGGTGGCTGGGCGAAGTAACCAACTAGCCGTACCGAAGTACTGAAGAATAAAGAAGAAAGAACAATCAGCGAAGTTGGACGGAAAGTAGAGAGGTGTGTACGTGTGTGGCTATCAATCGTGAAGACCGATAGTGTGTGTTCACGACGATACCGGGTAAAGTATCAGCCGTCGAGTGTGTTAAATTTTTTAACAGCAGCAGTAGTACCCAATCGTAGATGGGTTAGAAGAGCACCTCGAAGGGCCAGTAGAATGGCAGCAGTACCAGCACAGGACCTCGTATCCTGCTCGCTAACGCCAATTGTTGCAGAAGTCGCAGGTAACAGAAAGTAATTAGTTTTGGAATAATCGCTTTCTGTTACCTGCGACTTCTGTAACAGCATGTCACGTGATTGATAGAAAGTTCAAAGCTCTTCAAGACTAAGTTAAGGAAGAAATTGAAATAATAACAGAAGAAAACGCTCAAGAAAGGCCCAAAATTCCTTGGAATGGGGTGTTTATGAGCGGAATGTTGGGAATTTTGAAACAAAATAAAAATTATCAACAAACAAATCAGTAATGAAAAGAATATGGTTATCAAGGCCTAAGAAATGAAAAAAAGGTGGCCGATCTTCTCAATTTTATCACTGACAGGGAGGTGTAAGTAAGTAGAATTGAAAGAATATGAAAGGAAGGAAAATTCTTGAAAGTAGAGATAGAGGATGCCAACATTGTAGACATAATAGATTAGGCCTACAATTTGTATCAGGGAGCTGTGCGCAACAAAGCAATTTGTCATTTTTTGGACTTTGATTGGCCATGTCAAGCAGAGATAAAAACGCGATTTGCAGAAAAAATTGATAAGGAAATGGGAGAATATCTAAATCAGTGCTACAGAAGAAGCGAAATCTCAAATAAGAACATGGAAAGAGCTTAGCGAGAGAGAAGAAGCAAATAGTCGTATGATTTGGGAATGCAAAAGTGATTTTTTCTCATCGGACAACCATCTTTTGCCGGTAAGCAGCAGATATAAATCCATGCCTCATAACTTCAATCAACCATTTCACGACCGTATGATCATCATCAAAGAATGCATGGTTCAATCAACCAAATCAGATTTCAAATGCGGGTTTGTCAGTGGTCAAAAAATGCTTTCACATATCATTGTGAATTAATTTCAAATACAAGTCATTAATCCCTTGAGAAGTCAATAGAGGACGCAACCGGTCGGGATAAATCCAGAGTATATATATATATATATATATATATATATATATATATATATAAATAATATATAACATGTAATTTTCAAATATTTAACTTAAAATTTTTAATTAGAACTTGACTTATTTTAAATAGAAGTTAAAAAGGTGTAGATTATTGAACAAGGCGCATAGGCATTTTATAACTTTGTTAGAAGATGTGACTTACATGTGTTGCAAATTATACTGATATTGTGTTTGCTGTGTGTTGCATATGGAGGCCAGTGCATTTGTATCGGAGTTGAAAAACTCCTCTCCGGTGCTATAGGAGTTCTGATGCAATCGCTGACTCTGGATCTACACAGCGACTTCTGTCGAATACAGAAACGGGGAACTAGTCCAACCAAAATGGCAGTCCTAAAATTCAGCTTGGTTTTGCAGACATCCATGTATGTATATGATAAATCGCAAGAACAGAATTTTCTTTGGTATTTTGTTTTTGCTTACTTGATTGACCACCAGTGAAGCAAATAGCAGTTGTTAAGCAAGAATAGAAGCGTGCGCTTGTAAATTAGGTGCGGTATACTTATACATTCTAAATTTCTGTAAAACACTGAACATATCTGCAACAAAATCACGGATTGTCACATACTGACCACATGTTCCTCTGTAAATGAAATTATGATAATTGAAAATAATGAATGAATGCAGATAATCCCTACTAAAAAATTACCTTGGGAATAATGTATTACCTAATTACTTTTTTAGCCCTTTGGCTGCTGCGCTTGTTTAATGTACCTATCGAATTACACAGAGCCGGAGCTAACTCGTAGCCATGTAATAATACAATATCACTGGCCACGCTGTAGAGGGAATATACAGACCGTTTCAAAAATAATTGCACAAAAAAGCTAGGCCATTTTCAAATGAAATTTTTGTGTTGAAGTCCTGGATTAATTTTGATAAACGATATGCCTTATATGAAACCTAGTGTTCTATAGATTATTTCGGCACATATTTCACTTTCATGTGTGGTCAGCTGTGATCAGTAGGCCTTATTAAAAAAATTGAGCGTTTTCTTTGATGCAGGATTTCAACATGAAGACGACAGAAATTTTTTATGGAAGTTGGCAGACAGCATGAACTATCAGTCAGCTTCATCATGACACACGGTTTTTAGGATTGGCTGAATGTACAAAGAGACGTAATACTAATAAATTTTGCCGAAAAATTGTTGCTAAAAAATCTCACAAGATTTTTTGATTGATGAAGATGCTCAATTTCAATAACCTTTTTACCATGTGAAAGGTTATGTCAAGCACTTTAATTTGGCAAAGCGTTTAGGTTGTGTCTGGTCAGCTGTGGTCAGCAGACTTAAAAGTATGAATGTTTGGTCAATTCGTTAACCGACAACTACAGACGAAACTACGCAATACAGAAAATTAAGATTATCACCATTGAATTAGGCTCGTGTGAAGCTTTTAGATGATGTAATTTTTTCCGAATTCGGACATCAATTTGTGCAATTTCATTCAATTTACACTTTTACCTAATTTTACGCCACTTTCGCGTTAACAATGTTTTTAACAGTCAACTGCACACAACTTAACAACTTGTGTTGTATTAACGCTGGTGCTTTCGAGTTTGGGCTTAAAATAATGCTGGTGTTATCAGCTCCAAGAATATGTAAGTGTTGCCAAAATCGGCCCATCCGTTCACTGACAAACTTCAAATTTGTATTATTTCCATAGTCAGTCATTGCGTGACTCATCATTTCCCTCACTTGAAGTCAGAAGAAATTCGAAATCAGACAAGGGCTTGTCTCGTCTCTGCACCTGTTCACAACAAACAATAACATTTCCTTTACGCCGTAGGAATGCTGACGCTTGCGTTGCGTCCGATAAATGGAGCAGCTCATCAATGATGAAAAAGAGAATGAGTGACACTTGGGCCAACATGATATTGATATCTAAAATAACATCGTGAAAGTAACAAAGCAGACAATCACTAATTACTTCATTTAATTAGGCAAACCACACCATAATGTTTCCTGAACCAAGTGTCTCAGCTGACCAAGCAAATAAGTTTATTGATCGATTATCAGCATGCGATTAAGTTTGATGAGAATAATTATGCAAAATATATGAGAATTTTTTGTGCTGTGCAACGATTTAGGAAATGGACTGTATGAGAAGCGAAGCCCGAGATAACCGATCGCCCTGATTTGTGCGCAGCAACTGAACTAATTTAGACAATTATCTGTGTGTTTGATTTGAATTATTTGAAGAGTTTTAACTCAACATTGAAATATCCACTACTTCTAAAATGGAGAATTTTATGTATAACATGCATTCTTTTCGGAGAAATTTAATGAAAATAATAATTTTCAACATCATGATTGTAGGTAGTTAAATCACTTATTACAATTTTGCTAAAATCCTGAGCAATATGAACCTGCTTAATTCGAGATATTGAGTAAATGAGATACATGTGTAAGGATTATGTGGAATCAGAGGAGTTATCTAAAATCTATCCTCAAGTATCGAATCGTGTGGCGTTGACGGAAACGGTGCAACAGAAGAATGGAATTGCATTCTGTCCAATAGCACAATAAACATCTATAATCAGATCATCAAAATCTACATCTTTACCCTCATCATCATTTTCATAATGTTGCAAAACATATGTTGTAATGCATCAGCTACTTGCTCGGAATTGAGTCGCTTGAATAGCGATCTAAGGCTTCTCCTGTGCGACATGACACAAAAACAGCATGACTAATTTGTGTAAATTATCTAGGCCATTCTAATTTGGAATTAAGTTTGTAGCGCATGTCGCGTTCTATTTGTGGATATTACGTTCTCTGAGTGTCGGTTTGAAGGACCTTTGAAGATTGAATAATATCATGCATTAACATAGATGGACTGCTGATGAATTTAAGAGCTTTTCAAGAACTTCTAATCATTCTCAAAAGGCACAATCTTCCCATTGACGAGAGGTATTTTCAGTGTGGCAAGTCACATCCGGTGATAAAGAATACGGATTTACATTGATGTAAAGAGATGGGCCGAACTCTTGGCCCCATCTAGCATAATTTATATAGAATGGGGCCCCGAATAGAAGTAACGACGCCTGGCAGTGTCCAGACGGTATTGCAAGTACAGCATCAGCCGGCTAGGGCAATATTTTCACCGCAAATGTGTTTGAACTTTAGTCATAATTAAGATGATATTCCACTTTGTGAGTTTCTGCATATCATTAAGATTGAATAACAATTTTTGGCCTAAACATCATTTCACTATTTTATTAAGCTATATCTATATTAAGCTAATATTAAGCCAGCTAAGTCTGTCAGCTTTTGCATCTTCCAAACTCTCTGTAATACTGAGACTGGAGATTCGAACTCCTGATGCATGAAGACCGACATGATGCCGATAGGTGGTAATTGATTGCCTCATGTAATTATTGGAATAGTACACCGAGGAGTGCTAAGTAAGATTTTGAAGGATTACTTGCAAAAATTCGACAAAATTTAGGAAAATGGCCTACTTCAAATCGATTGAGGTACCTCTAAATCTTAAAATTTTTGCGAAAGATTTAAGATTCCTTGGTTTTATAACGGAGACATGATTTAGGGGTTGGGAGCGAGGAAATTCCGACTTTCGATTTCTTAAAGACCACCCTAATATACATACATGGAGATGGTCTCTCAACAGGTACCATTCCTCGACAAAGACAAAGTCCAAGGATAGTTGTAGCATGATAAAATAAAGTAATCATACCATATATTTATCTGAAAATATGAGTTGCATCATCATGGAAATGAACAGATATCTATCTATCTATCCATTTCCTTATTGAAGTAGCAATAACCATGTACAACTAATATCCAGACATGAATTCAATGACCATGACATCAATAATTTTCAAAACAAAATTGTCATGTAATGGATAGAGGATGGCTATGCGATTCTCTGGGATATAGAATGGGAAATTATTTGATGAATCCCGAGGACTTTAGCCCGAGGGATATATCAAATAATTTCACGAACAATGTCAGAGAATTGTCTAGTTATCCTCTATCCGTTATAAAGTATGCCAGATTATTATGACCATACATATCCGCGATAGAATCCCTCTCTACCTAGATTTTCCCGGGAAACAAATTTTATCAGACATAGAAGGGATTCTGAAATACGATTCTACAACTGTGTTATAATCTGGTATACTTTATAGTATGATAAAATGAAGTATTCACATGTTCACATAGATAATGCATAGATTTGAGGTCATTATTTGCTATAATTTCCGTATTGAAGTAGCAATAGCCTTGTACATCTAATATCCAGATATCAATTCACTGACCATGACATCAATGATTTTCATAACAAAATTCAGAACTCATTAATTCCTCTCCAAAATGTCATTTACTGTAGAAAGTTACTTACTGACGGTCGAGTCTTTCATAATGAATGTAAAATTATTGAGAACTTCGAAAAGTAAATCATTGTTAATTTTTGACAGCTACGCCTACACAGGGATTGCAATTCACCCAAGAAAAAAATCGGAAAATCGGGAAAAACCAGGGGTTGAATGCATAAATTTGAAATATTTACATTAGTTTAATTTCGCAAAAAACCCGGAAAATTGCGATCCTTGCGCCTACATCATCGACCGCTGTCGTCCGAATCGCATTTACTGTGGATACAAAAAATGCTGCAAGCACAGAATTACCAGTGATTCTGACAAAAACATAATACATCAACCCAATGAAAAAGTTCAACATTGTCATCCTCCCCCAGATATTGCACAGATATCGGTCATCAATGAAATCAAGGACATGGCTGCTGGTCAACAATTCGCAAGGCCATCACAAATAATACACAAGGTGCAAGGGAGAAAATCAGTCTACAAAATGTTGCCCGCATTCTAATCTTCGTTATCAACAGCAAAGAAAGTAAGAAGAATAAATATATTAGTTGAGCCCAATGACCTACCCGATGTCAAAACTGCTGATGGAACAACTGAATCGGATGAAGCAATCTGTTTGGCTGACATAATAGTGGATGGGGAAGAATTGCAGGCCTACTTCTTGGAACTGAGAAGGATGTAGGAAGACTCATGGGATGTCAAGAGTGAACTTAAGACGCCACCTATGAAATAGTGCCGACTCTTTTTAATCAATTGATCACCATAATGGGCAAACAGTATAATAAATGGTTCGCACTATTATACATTTTGATGACAGGAAAACAGGAAATTATTTAAAAAATATGTGGGAGAATATATTATCTGTAGCCACTCGTATCGACATACCATTACCTGATTCTCCAATTATACATGTTGACTTTGAACTCGCCTCTATAAATGCTTTCAAATACCATTTTCCTGGCGGAAGAGTTAAAACTTTTCTTTCATTCTGCCAATCTATAAATTGAAAGATTCAAAAATTTGGACTATCAAAAAAAGTGTAATGATGATTCAAATTTCAGAAATTGTGTTAAGATGTTAATATCAATTGCATCTTTATCACCAGATAATTTACACTGTATTAGAAGGATTTCAAATGGCATCTGAAATGATCGATGACAGACATCTATTGGACTACGTCTATGAGACATTTCTGCGTGGTCCTGTGATCAGAAAAAATAAAGATGTGAAAACAAGAAGACCATAGAAATTCAAAAGTGAGCTCTGGAGTGAATTTGACAGCATGGAGGAAAATATGGATCGAGCCAACAACGTTATAGGGAGTCATCATAATGTGATGTAAATTTTTGGTGGACGTAGTCACTTAGGAATAAACGAACTCGTAAATTTATTAATAGAAAATCATTGTAAGACCGAGCATCTGATGAAGGATCATCTCCGAAATGGTGCTCTTCCATCTATGAAGTTAGCAGGTACAGACAGAATTCATTAAAGCATTTGCTCCATTTGTGCAGAGAAGGTACAATGCCTACTCCCGATTTTGTACAAGGTGTTGCATCGAATACAGGGTTCGAACCAGTGTCCCGGCCAGGGATCTTCATCAAATTTACGCCCCACCCCAAAATTTACGCCCACTGTAAATAGTTGAAATTTGCCAGTAAATCCATTTATGTTCTTCACTGTGAATGATTTCTCTCTACTGATAGCCAATCATGTCGTGTGAAAACGATTGAAGAAACATAAATAACAAATTGCAAAATATCAAGCTGACAAATTCCTCCAGTGTTACAAAACAGTAGATTTAGAAACAAAATGAGATACGATAAGTTGTTGATGACGATCAAGAATCTCGATACATCTGAAACACGGATCATGAATTGATTGGACACAATCATATATTTTAACACTGTTTGATGAATCCTAGTGCAAAGAATTTCTACTCTCAGAGACGATTTTAATGTAGCATGCTATACTATTGGACTATTGGCCTTTTAGATCTTAAGTTCAAATGTAATCGAAACTCAATATCAACAACTATTCATGCATGCATTTTTCTTAGTTCCTTGCTGACTACATATTGAAACGAAAGATTTTCAATTTGACAATCGATATTCATAGATGAAAAGATGTCTGATGTTAACCGATACGTTTGTTGCAACGAGCGACGTTGGTTTCCCTAATGTAACTGACAAGATTCAATTCGGTTACATTAGCTGTCCCATGGATTTGAACTCCAGTTCTAAAAGCCATGCGCTGATCATCTGTATCTTAGAATATTTTCAAAAATATAAATAAGTAAAACATATGCGAAAAATGTGTGAAAATATCTTCGACCATCCCATTGAAGGGTTTGCTGTGATAACCATTTTACCGATTCTTCTAACGAAAAGTAGAAGTGTGGTGGAATTAACAATGGATACTGATAAAAAATAAAACTTTCCGAAATACATGACATTTAATCTGAGTCAAAAAATGGCATCTCTAATTGTAAATCATGAACTTCTCGGGTACTAGTCCAGGAGCTAACATGAAGTTGTGAAGGGGCGTCCCTGAAATTTTCACTTGGCATTGTATATATCTCTTGACTGCTACAAAACTGCACGGCTGCCGGATCAGATCGCCATCTGTCAACAGATTCTATAGAAAACCTTATGTATTTCCAATAGATTATATTGGTGATCTACCGACTATTTTGCGGACAATTTCGGCTATAGACCTGATCCCAATGAGCTGTTGACTACAAATTAAAGTTTAAGAGGTACGGAAGAGGCGCACATTTTTTTTGAAATTTCTACAGTGTTGTGATCTAACATCAGAACTGACAGATAGAAACAATAACCAATATCATCGTTATCTATGTTCAAGCGCATCAAAACTTCAGGCAATACTACATCACATTCACTGTGAACTAGAAACATGAGCAGGAATCGAGAGGTCAGGAACGTTTATCGAACTTGTACCACTCTCCTTCACCGATCCTATTGCAGGTTAGAGAATTTGAAGAATCATTTGCATGTACGCATTGATAATCATAACGCTTTAACTTTTTCATGTAATTTTGTTCCGGACCTCTCACATGTTAGAACTTATTAACTAGGCGAGAAGGGTATCAAGTTTATTAACTATTAATAATCAAGAATTTATTAATGCCGTTTATCAACATTGCTCATTTTGTCTTAAATGATTGCAAATCTAGTTATGCATGACATTCCTGTTAGTAATAGTATTGGAAAATACTTATCAACAGTATTAAATGAATTGTCATCTCCTTCCAGACATAGTTATTCTCTTCAACGTCATTATTCATGATTACAAATCAATGTAAATATCTCACTTTTGACTTCCTTGTCATTCTGTAGATATGTCATTTCATGAACTTCATGCTTCTATCATCATATAATCTGTCATACTTCTAACTTGATATGTTCCAACCTGATCTATGTGTTTTCATTTATTGGAAATATTCTGATATTCTTATTGCCGTTCAAGGGGCCGCCGAAGGAAAATTAAGCCGAAGTATACCAAGCATCTACGGGACATTTTCTTTCGCGTGAGTGGTCAGTTTTTATTCGAAACTGGTGACAGTTCTGACTTTCTTTTTTTACTCATCCCTACCCCTCCCACGACACAAAGCCATACTAGCAAGCTAGGGTTGGGACAGCCTTGCCCTTCACGCGCGCTATTCTCACCAGATTAGAGTTAGTAACCTCTAGTGAGAGTGGTAGTACCTCCAGCGGACAAACTCGAACGCCGGACCTTCTGCAATTTCGTACCGAAGCGCGGCCAACCCACCAACTGAGCTATCCAACCACCAAGTGATAGCTCTAGTATAACCCACCACTAGTGACAGCTCTCATTTGTGTAATGACTTAAAATTTTCATAGAAACAGGGATGTGATTATTCCTTCTTTTGAAGGAGTTCCTCCGGCGCTCCTATTCTTTATGCTTCCAACTATTTCTGAAAATTATCTTGAAATGACAAAAAAATTTGTCAAAGGATAAAGCTCATCCATTTTCTCAAAAATGCCTTCGAGAAGATTAAAGACACCCTCCTGTTGCTGAAAGGCGCCCTCATGAAGCTCCTTTAGTGACAGATTTCAATTATTCTTGAATGAAGCGATTAATACATATCATGTGTATTAAAAAATAGAACAGTGGTATGACTTGACTGCGACATTCTTACTGACGCATAAGATAATAATTCTCAAAAACTTTATAAGGTAAAAAAAGGCAAGGCCACTTGTGAACTTGAAATCAAAATAAATTCATGATCTGCACATCACGGTGAAATTGGCGCCCCTTTCATAGGAATCTGGCCTACTTTGGCGTTTCTTTCAACTTTCCTTTCGGTATTACCCTTTAGACGGCAATCACATCCCTGCATAAATTTTAAAAAATACCGTTCCGGACAATATGACTACATCTGTATGCTCTTGTACTTCGTCGATTGTTCGTTCACCTGTAATTCGAAAGTCCACTCGTGTGAGAGCATGACCTACAGATGCTTCCGAATATACAAATCACATTAAGGAAATACCTCTTCAACTTTTATCTGTACAGTATAGTAAACAACTCAATGGAATCGGGTCTATAAACAAAATGTCGCAATTTATCTATTGGAAATAAATCGGGGTTTCTCGTGCGACCTCCTTCCATTCACAAGTTCGTTATAGATCCCGGTAGAACAACTCATTATTGGTATTAAATTGCTAAATGACGCATGAACTGCATTAAAAATCAATTTATTAAAGTACAAAAACAATGGTAAATATGAGTCTTGTACCAAAAACATGCACAAGAAGCTTTCTCTTATTTTAGCGTTAGTCACACTGGCGTTTTCATAATTGTCAAAAACAATTTGGTGGTCCTCTTTCGATCAAAGTTACCTCAGCACATTTCATGAAAAAATCACATAATTGTTGATGACTTACATATTGCTTGCAGCATGGGAACTGAAGAGATATTCCTCAAGAGCAGTTTTTCACTATCTGTATTACATCCCGACGTGAAAATATATGCGTCCATGTCTGCTGATTACCTACCTTAGTTTATCATGGCATTCGGAGTCTTTTATCATAAGTTTGTGGTTCACTTCAGTGCGTCAGGAAATTGGCAATATTTGCAACAATATTTGACCAAATACGTAGCGCAGCTTCACAAAAAATTTAAGAAAAAAGGTTCAACAGGTCATCAGTGCTTAAAACATGTCTTAAATACCTCAAACAACATGTCACAATTAGCAAAAAAGGATTTTATAAGCGCACTCTTTCTCAAAATTTTTTTCTTGAACAACAATGTAGAGCGCTTTCATGACGTGTTTTGATTTTGCTATTGATGGTGTTCGGGTTTATGGATGCCCCATTATATTCTATCATAATGTCTATTTACGTTATTGATACATTTTCAGGTTAATGATTTGGATGCTGAACATTCATTCTCCATAGAATAGGGAAGAGCGCGTTATTATGTGTAACCTGAGTTTAAGGGGTTACATAGACCACCAATTCCGCTCTAGGATCAACTTTCTTGGCCTAATCAATTGCTATGGACACAGACGCAAGGTTCCGCATGTTACTTTCCCATAATACCCGTTTCACTATGTTGTAGAAGAACTTTCCTGAATAGACACGATTTTGTTATTTTCAAAAGTTCGCGGGTGTTATGGGCCACCTGTCGGGGTGTTATGGACTACCCACTAATGTTTGTTAAAAAAGCGACATTAATTAAATGCTAAACAAAAGTCAAATTTACTATGCTCCCTACACGTAAGAGCGATTAACTTATTTGATTGACCAGTCAACCGGTGGCTAACTGGAATAACTTAAATTTTGACGAATAATCAAACCTTGCTATGCGAAGGCATGATAATCAAAGCTATTATTGAGAATAATCAGCATGAGATCTGTAAATTTACAGTGATGGAGATTGATTAATTCCAAAAGAAGTCAGCAAACTGCTTGAAACCGAATTACAATGGCTATAGCTGGTTATCTGCCCAAATTTCTGAACATTAGGTTTCAGCACATTAGATGTAAATGTGCTATAAAAACACTGACATGAAACAACTTGACGATTGACAACATTGCCGCTCGACATGGCAATCCAAGTAATTACGTGAGATAAAACACCGTAGGCACAGCTCTCCGCAAATACAAACTAGGCCTATTACTCCTTTCACTCTTTTTCACCCAATGACTCGACTACCCAGGCTTCTTGTTGCTCACATCGCTTCAACTTTCGATGACTTTTTACAACAAAGTACTGCAACGCATTTTCCTGTTAGCTATGTTTGCGCTTGAGTAGAATGAGCGAAAATAATTTTCTGGTGACTTTTGAGGTATTGCGGTGAATTGTGGGGTTGACCATAACTCCCCACTGTAAGTATGCTTGCAAAATCAACTGTCAGTAGAAAGTGTGTTCAGCCAACTGTCTTTGTTTTCTCGAAGATGATTAACCATGCTACATCCCCACAGCCAAAGTCTCCATTGGTGCTCAAAGCATGACTTCCTCAACATTTATAAAAAGAGCGATCAAATTTTTGTAAAAACCTAATTTGGGGTACAAAAATTTAAAAAAATTAATTGCGCAGTCAGAGACACCAAATGTTTTTATTTACAATGCTTTCGTTCACATATACTCGAAAATTGAGTTTCAGGTAGGAAAATATGACTCAGAGGAGGGGGATGGCCCATAACACACCGCTCTCCTCTAAGTACTCCACAAATCATAGATTGCAAATAACTGATTTATAAATGATAAATTTACGCCCTATTAAGTCATACATTTACGTCCACACTTCTCAATTTACGCATTTACGCGCAAAATGTGAAATCTACGCCGGTGCGCGAATTTACGCGCTGGCGGGGACACTGGTTCGAACAGCTTCTCTTATCAAAGATTCCCTGACTTTTCCAGGTTTTTCAGAAAATTGTCGAATATGTTCCATGAGACCAAAACAGAAAATAATTCTGATTATCATCCATTTACAGTTCATTTTCGTCTCATTTGTTGAAAACCCCAGTCAGCAAAGGTACCCTACCTACTTATAAGACACATCATATGACTATTCCAGAGACCACGTCAGGATGTAGCTTCATGAGTAGTCCATATACGTGAACTGAATGAACATGCATGTATTATGAAATACTGGGGTTATTAGAAATGAAATTCATACTTCTAATTGTAAATATTTTAGCCAACATTGCATAATTAAGTACGTAAATCTACTTTTTTGCACTTGGTTAGTAGGTATACAGGTACACATAGAAAATATAGCAAAGGAATGATTAATTAGAATCAACATCTCTAAAAAAGATGACCATACTGCTTGACAAAAAAACTTAACGCTTACGATTATATTATCTAACATAATCACATGAAGATATCGTTCATCCTCTTACATGGGATAAACGTTGAATAAGTTTAAATGACACGTTATTGCAAATTTGGCTGTCTTTTTTTTAGATAAGTCGTAAACTGCATAATGAAGCACACAACTGAATTTGTAAAAGGCATGGCTAATGGAATGAATTGTTGCGGACGGACTGGACGAAGCATGTATGATGTTGGCAAAGCATTGAATGTGTCGTATGTGTCAGGAATGGGAGGGTGCGTTGGTGTGAAGTTGTACGAAAGGATCTGGAAGACCAAGAACAACAAATAGGGTCACACATCAAAAGTTGGTCATTGCAGCAAGGAGAAACAGGTTTCAGAGCGTTACACGACTAGCAATTAACTTTAAATCTGCTGCCGGAATCAATTGTGTTGTAAAAACAGCATACCGACGTTTGACTGAAGCGGGATTAAAATCGTACAGACCTTATGTAGGCATACCTCTAAGTATTTTTAAATCCGAATGATTTCGTATAGGTATGCTTCCACCTATGAATATCTAACAGGTCTCGAACATACACGGAATAGATTAGAATGGTGCGAGCAGCATTCTCGCTGGATCACTGATGAATGGCATCACTTGATGTGGACGGATGAATCACGCTTCACTCCCGATTTTCCCGACGGAAGAGTTCGTGTTCACAGATATAGAGCTTGTTGTATTTAACGACATGATCGGTTCGGGCAATCGGCGGTGGTAGCGTCATGATTTGGGTCGGTATTTGGCACGGTGGATGAATGGCTGCTGTTGCCATTAAAATTAACTTTGATGGCAAACGCTACCTATCGGAGATTGTATAACTCTAAGAGGACTGGATGCTTTGTGTGACGCTATGAACAATAGAATAAGAACTTGCATGAATGTTGGGGGCGGTCATAATGCATATTACTAGATATGGCTGAAATAAATTTCTATCATTTAAAGCTATAGTTTTTATGTTATCTGAATAATGAAAATTCTTTGATTTCTAAGATTTTCCAGAGAATTTCTAAAATTCCCTGACTTTCCAAGGTTTCCCTGTGATTTTTCGAAATTCCCTGACTTTTCCAGGTTATCCAGGTTTTCCAGAAACCGCACGAATCCTGCTTGAATATCGTAATGCGCTGACTGTCATTTTGATACCTTCGAAAAGTGTTGTCTTAAAATATATATACCGAAAGCTTTTTCATATGTTGATTTAAGAATGGGGTATTAGGTGATTAAAAAACCTTTAATAATTAAAAATGGAAACTTTTTATCAATAAAAAACAAATACAGTAAAATGTTTGATAATCATAATTACCTTGATATGACATACTTTCAATATACATCAATATAGCAATAATTATAAATAAAATGCAATTTTCAATTATAGATCTGTGTAAAAAATCCCAGAAGTTGAACGAATTCTTGCATTGTATTTGTCAAAAAATTTGTAAAACAGTTGTCGATGAAAAGTGTCAAAAATACTTGTCGAGAAAGTGCACCTGTCGAGGAAAGCGACGACCATCACAATATATATCACATAGCACTGTGATAATGTAAGCCGATGTAAAGCGCTATTAGATTTACCGGGAAGTTTCAGCTATACCTTAACTTTTTCCTGACATCGAGTGATACATAATAAAAGTAACTGTTTTGACAATTTCATGCGCTTTCCAGCTATGATTATTTTCATTGATTTGAAGGAATATTTATCACATCGATCCCCTTCCTACATTTCCATAGGGATTCCGCATTTTTTCTGTAGCAACCAAATGGCATTCACTGTCAATCCGCCTCAAGCCCACGGACAAATCTTTGTCCACGAACCAAATAATTTAAGTTCGGTAGTTCAATATCAGATGTGGAATTGTTCTAAATTTCCTATGTCGGTGCTTCGAGAACAGCTCGCGATGTTGGATCGACAAAAGCTTCAGCTAATGACGTTGCTGCTAGTTTAGACGGTTCATGGTCAAAATGGTTATATGTAAATTGGTTCTGAAACCGGTTTTGATTAAACTGTCTCATGCGAAAGCCTCGAATAGAAATTCAAAACAAAATTATTTCATTGACATCCAAAACCTATGCTTCTGTTAACATTTTATTCGGAAACTCAATAGGCTCCAGCAGTTCGATGTGGGTCTCCCAAAACAGAGTTGTAGGCTATACCTTAGTATTGATGGCAAACACACCATGATTCACGCCATCCCTTGAGTGTACACGTCTATTGTATGCAAATTCATCTATAGGTATGTTGTGCTGTGACATAAGAAGTTATGTCGATGTCCAACCGTCTGATCTAAGACATGAGAATTTTTAGGTAAGCTACATAACTAATTAGTCACGTCAGATAATATATCTTTTTCCGGCTTCCGTGATCGACGAATTAATCGAAAACTGCAGCACTTTTGTGAAATTCGACGACGAATATACCCATCTCACAAAACTTCATTTCATACTGTTTCGAGCGTCATAATTCATAATTAATGGTTCCACAAATTCAAAAAATGAATTCTAAAATTTACATGTCCGCACACACTCTTCATTAAAAATATTCTTCAAAATTAGCTCCATTACTGCAAGAGCAGGATTATATTTAACCATAATAACCAACTATACAACTCAACTTGGTTGAATATCTGTAAAAAATGTTCAAGGTGATAGCCATTTTCAGTATAAAACTATTGTTGACCGAAATTCGTCTTCTCTTCTATATGCACTTTCTTGAATAAGTGCTGAAATTTCCATCGAAATTTATCGTTTGGTACAAAAAAACTATAAAAATGACCCACCACCAAGAAACAAATGACTGCCAATGTGAAACTTGCTACATACTACAGTTGTACGCATGAATGTTCGCACAAACTATATATACGTTGAAGCCCTTGAAAGGACTATTATTTACTACATTACATTCATCAAGCTTCTTAAATAATTTTTTACGATTATTTTATGTGAACTTCCTGGCCTCTTCAGCTATAACTTTGAAAAAGATGGCGAAACGCAGAACGATCAAGGAATCATAACCACGAGTTGAGCTGAATAATTGTTCAAGGATCACCAAAATCGTGAAGAAAAATTGATATGTTCTTTAAGTTCTTTAAGTTTTTTTCCTTCCTATTTGAAAGACTCTGTTCTACTACTGCATTCTAGAGTAGAAAGCAACTATCAGCCTGTAGAATGCAATGATAGAGATGAGACTCAATAGTAGCAATCTCCCAAAAATTTCATGATCTAGTGGTAGCAGCTATTATTCTGACCGTGGTAGAAGTAAGACACCCACGTCATTGATTCTACTGTAAACATGTCTAAAACTAAACTGGTGCTTCAATTTTGTCGATGTTGATATCATGTGTAATTACATCACAATTTTCACAATCAGAATTTAGTGGGGTGTGTTACAACAACCATTTGAAAATGTCTGAATATGCGCTGTCACGACTCCAATTCTTGAGAGGTTCATTATCTGATCATAATTCACACCACATATTACCAAATAACTGAATGCAATTTTTGGCATTCAATATTCGGCATTCACTTTTTGGCAAAATTTCCTATAAATCATCAAATGAATAATATTTTCAAATCTGATGTTTAAATCAACGTGCAAGACATGCACTTTAGGGAAGCACGTACCGGTACTCAATTCACGTTAGCAAACTACATTCTTTAAAAAAAATTACAGAATTGATCATAATCCAAATTTAGCAATTTCTAAGAATGACGATAATGTGAATTTTGTATTTTCACAGTGGATATACAAGTATGCATGGAAAATCAACAACTTCAAAATCAAAATCGCACTTTAGACATTTCTGTTGGTGACAATAGCCTGTGGGCGCCTATTGACACCACAGTGTTGTCAATAGACACTTCCCAATCATAATTGCATCTATTATCTAGGAATTCACAATCCGAATGAAACAGTGAGTGACAGGGCACATTTTGGATAGGCCTGTATTAAAAGTGGTAGCATTGTCTGCGGCTGTTCACCCATAGATGGTAGTTGCCGCCATTAGTTTCATAGAATGAAATACCCAATTTGCGCAATAATTTGAATTCATCAAACATGAGCCAATTACTTTTTGAAAAAGTGAGCTAGCATCTAGAAACACGAAACTAGAAACATGTCAATCACCCTCAATAATAAATGACCAGTAATTTAAATTAATCTGGGTCATCGATGAAAATGAGTCATGAAGGATTTCAGACTACAAATTATGTCATGTCAAATTTTGATCTCATCGGAGCTAATCAGTGTCGTTGAATAATGTGCTTACTACAGTTTACCTTCTACAGAGCTCCGCTGATGAGGAGTTTTAATTCCAAACATCACCTTAAAAAGTAAAAAAAATACCTATTTACAGTAGATTTTTAATGGGATCAATAGCCTGGGTGTCTTACTGATACCATCAAGTTATTAGAAGCAAATTGGTCGATCAAAGAAATATGTTTGAGAGGTAGGATCGTGTACTAGAATAGTTGCGACGATTTCGGTTTCAGGGCACAAAACAACTTACTGAGTGATAAAGTCAGTCGCTTTTTTGTGTGTGTATTTCTTTATGCCATGTATCCTTAGCGGTTACATTTGATGCTCAGATACTAAGCACATATATTGATGCGCTTGAAAATGAAAAATGAGAGCGATATTTTAGCATATTCTCAGGCATGTTTGCACACTTCATTTATCAGTTTGGAAATACCACTGAGTTAAAATCAGCTGTAGCAACTTCAAGTAGAGTCAATTTCAAACAAGCTGCAATTGTCTCTAAAGAAAAAATGGCTGAAATTAATTTTTAAATATCAAGATGCAAAAGTGCCCGTCCATCAAAGGCACCTCAGTACTTTTCTTCCCAATAGGCATAACATAGCTACAGGATGGCTTATTCATAAGTTGAGTACAATTTTTGCACGCATTAACCTATGTAGACAATAACCTCATCGATGTACTCCTTTCGACCCCAGTTCTGAGCGATTTTCGAGTTCTTTTCCTTTTCCTGCGTTTCTCATCTCTTTCCAAAGAAAGCAACAGGCATATTCTGGGCAAATCAGTCACGATATTTCGATTGAGCGCAAAGCCGAGGTCTGATTCTCAATAAGGAAAATAACCTCGACCCTCCTACGCGAATATGCTGTAATTCGACCAAGAATTAGGGATTGGTCGTCAGTGCTTGATTATCACTGAGTGAATCCACTTCAGATAGGCAGAATAGACCACTGTGAGCCATATTTTAACTAATGAATACAAATTAAGGCCGAAATATCCATTAGGAAAAATAACCCACAACACGCGGAATTTGAAATCTTTGATAGATGTTAAAATCGATGTAACAGACAGATGGAGCTTGTAACAGCCAGCTAATAGGCAGGAAATTGAATAGAGCACATCAATTTATCTATGTATGTAGCCAACGCACTATACAGAAGCGTAGATTTGATAACCCCATTTTATGGGGTCAAGATGACTTAATTTATGGGGTCGAAATGACAGGGGGTCGAAGTGACTAGTAACCGATCGCGCTGCTGTCACCAGATTGCGTCTATTGAATGACATTGATTCATTTGAGACTATCGTCGGTTATGCACTTGACATCAAATAATAATAATGCATGGTAGTGAATAAGTTGCAGAAAATATTACTAACAAAAATGTCGTTGAAGGCCTCATGGGTGATATTTTTAACTGACATGAATATGTGTAGCCTACTTTTCCCACACAACTGACTTGAAGAATTTATAGTTGTAAATTTATAATACGTGACAAAAAATCATGACACTATTTTTTCCATATTTTCTATTCAATTGATTTCCTTTCAGGTATTATGCCTGACTACGTCATTATCGAGTTCACCGAAGAGAAAGTCTTCGATATAATAAGTAGCGAGTGGCTAGTGGGAAGGATGAGGTGTAAATTCCCCTGTAATTAAGCTGAATCCCTAATGATATCTCATACAAGTCCCTCTACAAAGCCAAAAAATGACGATGGAGAGGAGATAGTTCAGGAGGAGCATCCCATCAGAATTATTTCACACAGAGGTACGTATATGTGCGCCAGTCCATGTTTTTTAATCCCAAAAAATGATAGACATCAATTTTTTCAGACGCACTTTCCGATGCTAGAAGCCGGTTAGCCAAAGTATCGGCAGATTCAGACGGTGAAACAACGGACTACAAAAAAGGAACAAAGCGCAGAAAGACAGACCGATTCATAATGAGTGATCCAAAACGGATAAATAGAGCAAAGCCAACAATCAGCGATAGTAGAGAGGGGAAAGAACTAGGAGATGAATTAAGACAAGCTGATCCCGAAGTGGAAAGAACAGAAATCATTGATGTAAGTTTGATAGAAAATGGGTCCATTTCACCCTTCCTGAAGGTAGTAAAAATGCTATTTTCAATATGCATTACAGGTATGGCGCTGCCTAATAATAGATATTAAAATAATCCTAAAATAAAAATTGAGAACAGATGTTTAAATGTCTCTCTGTTATTATCTGATTTTATCTGTTACGTAATAATTTCATATTACGTAGTAATTCATAATTTACAGTGTATAAAACAAGTAAAAAGTTATTCAAGTTTTTTGGATGTTGTGGATGAGTGTGAGCAGGATGTTTGCACTGAACTTTAGAACAAGATGTATCTTCATGCTACTATGATGTGCAGTTTCCAATATTTAAAATGACATGCAACATTCAATTTGAATGTTCTGCAATGATAACTAAAAACATTGAATTTTCTCAATTTCATTTCAGAACCCAGTTATTCTTTTACCACCGCCACCACCACGGCAGAGTTATGATATAGCTGTGCTAGATGTGGATGGAATAATAGGGAAATTGGATGATATTCAAAGTGAGTAGGCCCTATATTAGGATTCTCCACGTAGCATGTTCGCTTTTATCTCTTGACATTGTATTCTTTGTATTGATCAATTACAATTAAATCCCTAGCCAAAAAAATTGGATAAACACTCAGAAAACATACAGTAGCCTACAATATAAAAACCTGATCACTTTCAGTGATTTTTTCTCTATTGCAGATGACATCAACAGCCTCAAAGCTCGATTCCTAGCGAGCGAGCGAGAAACGCTCAGAACACTTGCCCACATAAGGCAAACAACGGAAGATACTGCCCGCAAAATTTCACTTATTACGGTGGAAAGAGGAGTCTCTTTAGATCTGCCATGCAGAATTCCTATAGAAACGGAGGAAAACATGGATATTCTAAATGAATGGCTCCATGTCCTCGAAAACCGAGAAAAATTGGTAAGTTTATGCAATTTTACAAAATATATTGAAATTTGGTTTTTGACATGTTGTTAACACATGGAAACACGTCTATTTGTTCAAACCAATCTGTATTATGCAGTCTGAATTATGTGGGAGAAGCTCAACAAAACACGATATTCAGTGACAGGTTCTTTTAATATATTGTTTATTTATGCGTGTATTTTGTAAACATTTTATGGTTTTCCTTTACTATTATGCGATTTGTTTATCATTGATTTCGATCCTTTCCTTGCTCAGACATCACGTGTTCTGCAGTATTTGTCATATTTCTTGTTTCATGTCATGTGTCCTATTTTCCTCGATGTGACTAATTTGTAACTCGACTAATTGTGACTAATTGCGTATGTTTTGTGTCAGGTCATACTGAAGACTTTGAACGAAATGTTGAACGTTATCCTCATAACTGTAGTACATATTACACTAAGAAAATTTGCGTCATGATAGGCCCAAATATTTTACACACGAGTTGGTAACTACTATATAGTAATTGGAATTAGTCATTCAACCTAGCGTCCTTACGGTCTTGGAATTTATGCGGTTTATTATTCGGTTTCGGTAAGGACATTGTAGGTGATTGGAACACGTGTTTTTGTAAACTATGTTCTTGAGGTTGCATTTTCCACTTTTTCCGCGTAAGCAAATATTACTACATTAATATATATATACTAATTATAACATAAGCAGTAACAGTCATAGGGCTTACAGGTAAATTACCTTTTGTACGATCATTCATGCTTTGTGACTATCATAGTCTTAAATTTATCGTAGCATTTCTTTCTGCAATTATGCATGTCCATGAAGTCTCACTATAGCCTTTTTGTGAGATTCAATTGATTTTCAGACGAATTTTGACGTGGTCAAGTGCTACATGAAATATCTTCAAATCAAATTAGAAAAATTGGTCTTGTCCTTGTTCTAACCAAAATTATTCTACCGACCAATTCCGAAAAAAATATATATATGCTAGAAAAGTCAGCGTTTATTCACGTTGATAACAGGCTATTTGTGGTGCTATCAACCGGGCGAAACCGGTCGTGAATCAACTCTGACTTTGAGCTGCTCTGACGCTGCTTTTGAGTTAAATCTTACTTTTTTATGTGCTAATTCGTCTTGATTTTTAATCTAACCTCAAATGCAATGAATCATGTAACCTACTCATATAATGGTCGATTTTCTCAGAGATTAAATTTATCTTGCAGGTTAAATCGTTGGCATTGACCGGTGGAATAAATAACAACGACATAGTTCGGAATGTTCTGTGGAAGTTAATGGAACCATCCTTGGCTGCTCAGTACTCTCTCCAAGGTAGAAAGGGAAAAAAGCCTTGGAGAAGCGGCTCATTCACAGAGTCATAATTGATTCTGCACGCTTGGGAGGGAATAGCGCGACAGATTCGGTCATGAACACTGTCTTGATGGAGGCATTGAAGCACGCCAAATAGCTCAACTGTGAAGCAAGTACGACTGCATAAAATTTGTGTCAATTCTTGTTGATCTAGCTTCTTCGGTTTTTTACTTGACCTTTTTCCGATAGCTGTTTAAGTTGTATTACATGCACGTCAACTTGTAAATCATAATACATGTATTATATGTAAGAAATAGTTTAATTGTTTTGCTTTACCATCTAGGATTCTGCAGATACACTATAAAATGTCTAGATTGGAGACTTAAATTCAGGACGCAAATCAAATGTCGAACTCATTTTACAGGTTTGGAATCAACTGCAAAATCTTAAACTCGATTTCCTTAGTAGATAAAATTTATCTGCTAAATTAATGACCGTCGACATTTGTCGGGCATTGAAGAATAGTTTGTGTTAAGGAGAGCTATGTTAAGTAGGAAGTGCTCCGAAAGTCGAATGGTAATGACGTGTTAGCCACGTTCATAGCACTATTTCGTAATGTGATACGACGACGTGCTATCCACATTCACAGCACATGTGTCAGGAACGTGCTCTACCCCGACATTATCAACGTCATGGACACATTCAAGTGAACGTGCTCAACACGCGCAACACTAAATGTGCTACTTGGGTAGTGTGGCTTTAATTGCCGTGACCTTGACCAGCTGTCCAGTCTAGACCTTAATGATTAATGTTCGATGTCTATGGCGTACGTGTCCTTGCTTAAACCACGGATGAATCGCCTAGCATAAAATTTAGGTCGTATCACATTGTTTAGCCTCTTAAACATTCTGACACAAAGAAGAGCTGACTGCCAACAGATATTGCAGCAATGTCACGACGCGCAACCCAAGGATGTGGAGTCGGAGTCCTATCATTTTTGCTGGAGTCGGAGTCCTATCAAATGATAGGACTCCAGACTCCAGCCTAGACCCGAAACAAGCAAATCATTTATTCTCGTGCATGGCTGTCTGTCTTGATGTCAACTTTCTCCGTCAAACAAAAGTATAACAGAGACAGCAGCTAGTGCACACAATTACAAAGCTTATAATATTTGAGGGAATGAACCGTGATGGTGAAAAAATGATTGTCTTTTCACTTGGTGATTTAGTAGAGAATTAACCTCGATCACACCTGCACGCCGAAGGTCACATCAGAAACAAAAATGAAATACTGGTTTGTTTAATAACATTGCATCTTACCCTCACGTTGGATAACTACCCTCACGTTTGTTTCATCTTACCCTCACGTTATCACTAAAGTGGATAATAAAATCGAAAGTACTCATACTTTTTGGAGAAGGATTTTCGTGACATGACGGAGACTGGAGAAAAACCGTGTGAAGCACACATCAACAAGATGGGAGGAGTCGCATGCATCCAGCTGAAAGCGACATTTGATCAACTTTCATCGAAAATGATTGATAATTGATGCAATGATCACTAAATATCGATTCAGGTAAGCCTATAATGATCTGTGATGTATGCTACCAGTTTTTTTCAAAAGGCTGTATTTGCCAACCGGAGTCGGAGTCCTATCAAAAGCCAGAGTCCCCCCGGAGCCTTTATCAAAATGATAGGACTCCGCATCCCTGGCGCAACCATGAATGTTAAAGGGTCGTATATATACGCAATTGAGCGTGGCATGTCACCTAGGTGACATTAGCTATAGTTAGTGATGCAAATGGAAAATTTTCCAATTTTTTCAAAATTTTCTGGAAAATTTTGAAATTTATTTTTCGGTGATTGACGTTTTTTCCTTTGTTTTGGAGACTTATTATAGTCGTTTGAAAAGACTATGTAATATTCAAAGTCCGAAAACTTCTCTATCATCCCTGTATGTTAACTTTTGGTACTCGTTATTACATTACGTAATGAATGTACTCCAAAATGAAGTACATTATTTTCGCTCCAGATCTTTCACATTGCATGAAATTATACCCCTATTGTAAAGCAAGATTCACGTTATCCCAAACAGTGTCTGTGTGATAATTAACCCTCTAACTACCATGGGGTCAATTTTTGACCCCACTAATGATCTTTTTCACAGCAAATTTCTCACAAGCTCTCCAACATGTAATGGTTCTGTGACTTTGTCTGCATGAATATTGCGCTTATATTTATGTATTTGGATATGTAATAATGTTATTTATAAGGGCGCATTACTGGAAAATCAAAATTCCATCACTAATTACCATGGGGGTCATGTTTTGACCCCAAGTTTCAATGCACCAGAAAAATGTTATGATGCGTTATCAAATTTATCTTGTTTACTGGTGCCAATTATACAACTGTGTCAGATTCCAACTTAATTGATTTATCTTTTTGTTTGAAATAATAGGTTGCTGTAGTAGATCGAATTACTCCATTATTCGATCCATCTTGTGTAGGCCTATATAGCCTTGATGATATCCATTCACAAACAGAATATGCCTTTGAATATCGCATGATCAATATCAAGTGTATTGACGATGAGCTTTCGTCACACGTGTGTTCCTGGCAAGCGTGCGGTCTGAGCGACTTCTAACGCCATACACAAAAAGCGGAGAGCGCACGCTTCATACCAAGATCTATCTGTTCTGATGAATTGCACGTGCACTGAAATTATCCGAACTTCGATCGAATGACTCACGACTAGGTAGTGGAAAGACGCGGTATCAGTGACATTAATTTGTTCTGTGGCTGGCAGACGCTTGTGAACAGTGACATTACATTTGAGGTGTTTATGGCCGAAGGCTTTTCGTCTCGAAGGACACAGCGAGCTGCTGCTCTTCTGGCGACTAATACGTTGTTTGGAACTAATATAGAAGAAGAGTCCACTGATGATGATGTCTCATAAGCAGAAAACTTCAGTGAACCAGCTAATCAATTATCTGAAGTGAGCGACGATGATGACGTCTTGGAGGATGAAAGTTCGGAAAGTAGTGAAGACCAAGAAACTCAAACAACACCTGAGTCTTATCATGCACGAGATGGAAGTATCTGGAATCCTCACCCATCGTCACAGGGTCGTCGAAGGCAACATAACATTGTGCGTGAGCAACCAGGTCCCACAAAATCAACCACAGAACGATCGGGTGACCCATTGGGAGCTTTTTATTGCTTCATAACACCAAGTATGGTAAGAATGATAATTACACATACCAATGAAGAAGGTCATCGAGTTCTTGGAGATAGATGGAAAAACGCTGACGAAAAAGAGCTGCAAACTTATATTGGACTTCTTATACTGGCTGGTGTGTATCGTGCAAGATTGGAACCTATTGAACATCTGTGGAACCGAGATCATGGACGCCCTGTTTTCGCTAAAGCAATGTCGAGGAATCGATTCAGTGAACTCACAAGATGTCTGAGATTCGATGATAAAAAC
The DNA here is from genome assembly GCA_907163375.1 of Prostheceraeus crozeri. Lineage (NCBI taxonomy): Eukaryota > Metazoa > Platyhelminthes > Polycladida > Euryleptidae > Prostheceraeus > Prostheceraeus crozeri. Next base: position 25,796 of record CAJQUW010004564.1, on the reverse strand, counting down.
ACGAGAACTGACCGACGTTCTAGAGACAAGCTAGCTCCAATTAGAGATTTTCATGATCTATTTGCTGCCAAGTGTCGATCAAATTTTAAACCGGGGACGAATGTTACAGTGGACGAGCAGCTGGTGTTATTTCGGGGACGGTGTGGTTTCAAGATGTATATACCCAGCAAACCGGGGAAATATGGAATCAAGCTTTGGCTCATGTGTGACGTTGAGACAAGCTACTGCTCAAATTTAGAAGTGTACTGTGGAAAAACTGGGCACTCAGCTGATAATCGGCCAAGGAGCCAGAGTGGTCATGCAAATGACAGAACACTTGAAGAATTCCGGACGCAATGTCACAGGAGATAACTTTTTCTCTAGCATTTTTCTCAGCAATGCTCTGTTATCAAATAACCTGACCTACGTTGGCACAGTCCGACAAAATAAACGGTTTTTACCTCCAGTGATAACATCGAAGTGTGGTCGAGAAGAATTATCATCGAAATTTGCATTTCAATCGAATACAACTCTTGTTTCATACACTCCAAAAAAAGGAAGACTGGTTGTCCTGATGTCGACACAACATCACAGAGTGCAGAAGTATCCGATCGTGTCGACAAGAAACCTGATATGATTTTAGAATACAATCGAACGAAAGGTAAGCATAAATAAATTATTTTAATTGTTCAGTTGTACATTATTTCTAAATGGTTTTGATTCACAGGCCAAAAGTAGGGTCAACTCCAGACAAATTATTGCTCAAAATATTCTTTATTATTTGATAACTTGAAGTATAAATTTCGAGCAATAATTTGTGCAATTGTCTGGAGGTAACCCTACTTTTGGACTTTTGGCCTATTAGGCAATGAATCCAAACCACTTCCTACTGAGAGCACTTCTATATAGACAGTTTTGATTAGATGCTGGACTTTCATTCACCTGCACGTCATGTATAGTCTATGCACTGCATGTTTGAAAACAACAGACCAATTGAAATTATAGGATATTTCCTCAGACGTTTTACATATAGAAACATGTTCTCACTTCGAAACCAGCTTTAGTGACACAAAATTAAGTTTATCAAAACATACATGTGCTAACAAAGCGGCATACTGTCTTTTTGCAACAAATGTATATCAAAATTTCTATACTCCTTTGAATACATTCTCAGATTCATCTACATGTAAAATGCATCTAGAGCTTAACTAATATTTCTCAGATGCATAATACAGGCCTACATTTGCTTCTAGTTTCATATAGACCATAGAATAAAATGAAAGCATAAGACCAATATGCTGATTACATAACGGCAGTTGGTCGACCTCATACAATCCACTTTTTCTCTTATTTCCAGAAGCTTTGATACTATCGACAAGCTGACTCGAACATATTCTTGTAAAAGGAAGACAATGGCATTGTTTACCAACTTCGTCGATATTGCCTGTTACAACGCCTATGTAGTCTTCGTATCCACTCATTCCAGTTATCACGTTGGAAAGTCACACAGAAGAAGACTTTTCTTAGAATAATTGTCTCACATGATGATTTTGGATGCAATCACTGATCGAGAAAGCCGCGCAATTTCGAATGCTTCTTTTGATCGCATCCTAATCAAGCGCAAGAGATGCAGCCTATGTCCTCGCGAGGATGACAGGAAAAGCAGTGACGAGAGTTGTAAGTGTGGTGCCACAATCTGCAGAAGTCATACGAAAATGAAGAAGAAATCTTTCACATGCGTTTGTACTCACTGCCCACAAATTAGCAATAACCACTCCTCTTTCTTGTGTAGGCCTACTTGTTCTGTCTGAAATTATACAATTTACTGTCATGTATAACTCGTATTGGTTTTAATATTCACTTTTGTATTCCATACACAAATCGGTATGCCAAAATTTACAAAAACGATGATTCCCGGAACGAGAAAACCGAGTTAGTTTCAGTAATATCATGCAAATCCTGAACCAAAGAATTGACAAAAATTTCACAAATTTTAACCATACTAATTAAATCATTATCAAATCTATCAATTTATGATGAAAATCATATTAAACTTATCATTTCAGGATTAAATACATATAATATTTATCAAATACTCATCTAAAAAGTATCAAAATAACTATATTAGTATCATATCTATTATACTATTTATCTAATATGAAAATAATTCGTCAAATTTCTATCAAATCTCTGTAATGCTTCCAAAAATGTAATTAGTATTTTATCAAAATATATTAAAAACTTGATTTCTAAACCTGAAGCGCTGGTAAAATTTTCAATTGATCAGTTTCAATTATATATATATATCTATATATGTCGAACTATAGAATGTCAACATTGCAAAATCAAAAGCTACTAATTACGGTTATGAATAGTTTTATTCGTTTACCATTCCTTGACCATGCCAACATTTATAACATTTACATAAAATACAAAAAAAACATTGTTGTTCAACGTCATACTGCCACGAAATGTTCTAAAGGATTAGCAGCTCATTATAGCATCACTGCAAAACCACAACATTCGGAGACAGTGACAAAAATGTGCAAGAAACTACTCAACCAACTCACCTCTCAGTAGCATGTGCAGGCCCACAGAGTGATCAAAAGCTCCCAATTGCCATACGGTCGAACTCATTGAATTGATTTGGTTAAATCCATTCGTATTTTCAGTATTGATTCCTAGGACAACGATTCACGTCTGAAATACAGAGTAAAAATATAGATTTGAATGCAAAAAACGCAAGTTTGTAAAGCATTGCGAAGGCACAATTTGTGAACTTTCATAGTATTCTTGTAAAAAAAAGCAACATTTAACATCACATGATTAAAAGATTTACATGTTCTATAGGCAATTTCAGAAAGTATTCAGCTTTGATACTGAAACAGATTTTTAAACAAATTATGGGACAGATTATCATAGACAAACATGGATTTGCAATCAATTTACATGATGACTTACATGGCACAATTAATTCACATGTGACGACTGGTTCAAAATACACTTAATGTGACAATTTGTAGGAAGAATGAAATAGATATTCAACAGATTGATTCACACATAATTATAATATATTGCATGCACAACACAAGTCAAAAAAATTTTAAGAACGCAACTGTTCTCAAGTGCATATATTCGTATACTTCACAATAGTCTCAGTAATAATTAAATTATAATTATTCCCGCGACTGTCAATCAATTTCATTTGCCACAAATATTCCAGGATTATTTACAAAGCATTCGGAAGCTCTGACATATGTGTCGGCATGAAAATCAAAGGACTTACCTTTATATTTATAACCAGAATGACGCGTGAGGTCGATTTGGTCAGCCATTTAATCTAGCTTGAGCATTTTATTACTTAATCAGGGGATGGGGGACCATTTGGATTAATGCAAGGGCATCATCTAAAAGAAAGCAAGTATCCACCTAAGATTCGTCTCAAACATGTTTTATGAGCCAAGTACAGTGGCGCTGCTTTCCGAATTGCTTTGACCCCATGACCGCAGAATGTGCGCATTAAGATTCGTTTCAGTGGTTGAGAAAATTTCAATGCCTCATGTGATGGTTCATTTTATAAAGTGCCTATTGTAATAGGCTATCTTATTTTTCATTTTCATTAATTCATAATTTTAGCAAGACAACTGGTATTATTGATATACAATTGATATTATCTCACTCACTAATTGCCAATTTACATGATTACCTGATGATCAAGATAGGCCTGCTTAATTTCCTTACCTGATACTACTTGAAACATTGATGCTGTAGACCCAATACGTAGGCCCTACCTTACATGCACCGGATGAATTATGAGGAAAAAATAGGCATTTTTTTTGAATTCCTACCCAGACTAAAACAGCCGCGCTACATTCTCCTATCTCTCGCATGCGGCATGACCAATGAATGCAACCCAGATCAGAGCACTTTGGATCGGAGTCAGAAAAGAAATGGAACCCTCAAATGAAGCACAGTATAAAAATGATCACACTGAAAACGATGTGACGCTTGACCTTCACATTGAATTTCAAAAATCTATTCACTGTGAGGATGTTTTTAAATAAAAAAAATTAGTTCCGTAGGTCTAGAAAAGTATATTCACTTTTTTCGACAATCTGGAGCACATTAGACCAAAAAGGAAACCATGAAGGTGCACGTTTACGGCTAAAATACAATTTAACTCACATTTTATGGAATAACAGCTGGTTTGTAGTGCGACTCATCGTCTCACCTTTTTTATGTGGCATCCGTTTCCTTATCCGCACTTAAACTTGATAGAATCGGAAGAAATTGGTATTCGATTCTTCAATCATATTTCGTATAATTCGAAGAAGTTTCACGAAATCAGAATTTTCCAATGCATAGAATCATCAAGAAAATTTGCTGGCATCCAGTGATGCTTCACGATTCACTGCGCTACTGTTCGACTGAGGAACGCACATCGAAACGCGCGTACAAGAATGGCCAGACTATCAGGTCACGCATTGTTAAAGGAAACGACAGCAAAGTAAGTCAATGCGCGCCATAGACGGCGGGGCGCGCGCACACTATGCGTGAGTCACTGTATAAGGCAATGATCTAAAAAGTGTGAGGCAAGTGACGTCACTCGATCGCATTAACAGAAGTAGTCCTCGAAAGACATGAAAAGGAGAAGCAAACGCTCATAATGTAGAACTTTAAGCATTAACAAAGTATGGGAAAGATGGGATGCTGTTTGTGCTTGTCTGTGAAATCAATTACCTCGACTTCAATGTGATGTGAAGACCATTAGACCGACACGCTTCTGCTACGACGCTAGTACAAGTTACATTGTGAAACATCCCCTAATGGATGTTCGAACGTAGCAGGAGACAAAACAGCTTCCAGCTGATGTGGTGCTGTACAAATGATACCTCTTTTAATTTGCTGACCGACAAGTCAGTCACTCTAACCTCAGAATTGTAAAAAAATGATTGCATACTTAATTAAATTGGGTTAGGGGCTAATCGGAATCTATCAAATTTAAATGCATCGAAGCAATTAATTAATTGCCATTATTTGATGGCAGCCATCAATTGTAATTGAAATTCTTAATGGCACCAATTCATTAATGGCAATTTAATTGTTCACGTATTTGTCTTGGAGATTCGGTTCCGTTTTGACACCAGCTGCTGTCCAGTGATAAAAAGTTGTGATTTGCATATCATTTAACGTAAACATTGTCATCAGGTAGCCCAACAGATAAGTTCAGAACTCACTGCTCTGTTTAGATAAGCATATAAGTATGCAGAAATATTTTTGATATTTAGACAAATTAATTTATAAATATTTGGAAAATGTTTCAGATTTGAACATTTAAGTGATTATGATAATGTTTGTCAAATAATAATCAAATATGTATCAAAGATTATTAAAAAATATCAAATATGAAGTATTTGATTGTTTTACAAAACAATTACGTAATATTTATAAAATGTATCACCATCAATCATATATTAGATAAATTATCTTGGTTTTTTCAACCCGGGTTGTCTTATGAAAATTATATTGGGGTCAAAAAATGACCCCATGGTAGTTAATGATGGTTTTATCCCTGGTAGTTAGAGGGTTAAGAATGGTGGCAAAGGAATTTTAAAAAATCCGCGGACGGAAATCGTATTGCTATACGATCGCTTTAATCGAAATAATGATGAAATCAAGATCGAGTTTTGGACCCAATTTATTGGTAGGCATATGCAGCTGCCTCAGCAGTGGAAGCGCTCAAATTATGGCATGTCAAAAAATCAAAACCAATTTTTTCCATAATTTTCCACGAAAAATTTTGATTCAAAATTTTCCGGAAAATTTTCATCACTACCTATATAGTGTTATAATGGGTCAATTTTTTTAAAAAAATATGTTTGATATTAGGCCTACTCGTATCGATTTGATGTACAGGTTCAACAGTAGGTAAAGTAGGTCTAGGTATAATGCACTTATTGATTTCGACCAAGGTTGGCAACGATCTTCAAAATCACGAGACGAATAGATCAAAATTCTTGTATGTGCTAGTTATGTCAACGGACCGTGTCTTCGAAAGAGCATTTTCGGTTTCTGGAAATTTTGCGCGCAAAATAAGAAATCGTATGGGAGACCGATTGCTCTCATCGTTAATTATTTTGAACAACCATTTAACAAAAAAAATAAAACTTTTTTAGAGCATTGAACACTTGTTTGTCACCTATACGGCTTTTTATGTTGTTAAGAAAATACACTTAGTTGTCGTTTTCAAAAGCTTCACTTTTATATTCTAAAACATGTACTTCATAATGTTCATAATGTACTTCCTAAATGTTTCTTACGGTAAAAACGCATAGAGTTCTGCTTGAATAGCATTATGTATCAAATAGAAGTATAGAAAGCCTTGCTATATTGAAGAATGTCCTAACATATAATAGAGAAAGGCATTTCATTTCTATTTAAAAGGTGAAAAGTGTTCAGTGTGATTTAATGAAAAGTCACATGTAACTTTATAAAACGTAACGAAAAGCTGAAATAGTGTTGCGTATAGAGTTGCTGAAACGTAACGAAACGTCAAAATAGCGTGACGTTGAGACTTTCTGAAACGTTACCGTGCAACTTGCTGAAACGTTCCGTCACGTAATAATAACGGACAAACGGACGTTACGAAACGTTCAATTGAGACATTCGTGAAACGTTTCTGTTACGTTACGAAACGTCACAATGTTGTTGGGGTTGTATACTGCAAAACGTTTAATGTTGCAGTGGCATGATCAGTGTGTTGTATATAGTAGTCTATAGACCTAACCAGACTGTGTAATGATTTGTTGTATGGTAACCTAAGTCAAATATGAGTGACAGTTATCATGCACTGAAACTTAGTACAGTAGAATTCGCATCGGCGCCTCAAGGGACAGACGAAAACCGCCGATATACGCGAACCGCCGATATATGCGAACTCCCCGAATTTTGAAGTTTTGTGAAATCAACACGAGCTCTGAGATCATGCCATGCATCATACAATGTATATACGTGCATTGACTCATGAATTATATTGCGTTGGTATACTTAAATACCCTGTGGGAACGCATCTTGCTAATATCAACAGATTATCTGGCGAGGTAGCGATTTTGTTGATAATTTTTTTAAAGGTTCATTTTCGTGTAAAAACTATTTCCGCATGTGAAAATGGTCATAATTTATCCAAAAACATGTATAAAATTAAAAAACGACAGGTGGCGAAAAAGTTGCTATAATTAGTTGGTAGATATTTGCCCACTGGAAACGAAAATATGGGGACCATGTGGCCGCCATATGGGTGGTATGGATCTGGACGAAATTTTCAAAGTATTATTTCTTTGATAAAGTCAAGCAGAAGTCATTCATCTAGAAGAAAATGTTGTATAAACAAGTCATGTGAACGTTTATGACCAGTTATTTGATGAAGAAGTAGCAGAACATCACATGTGCCTTGGTGCGTGGCTATCCCACATGGGTAGCATATGGTGTTTTCCAGATATTACCCAGATAGTGAGAAATATCGATGGAAAGTCATTCATTGCATTACACATTGCGAAGTACATGTTTGGTTCCTACAAATACACATGTTTTAGGCTTTGGGGCTGAATTTTTGATATTTTGTTATTTAATGAGTCCTCAACATGGTGATGCATAATAATTGTGTAGTCATCTCCACCAAGTTAATAACATAATGGCGCATACTAGAGGATAATATTAAATTTAAGAGACATAGGAGAAAATGCTAGCGCGTTTTTTTAGGCAATTTCATGCATGAATAGCATTGAACGCAGGCCAAAGAAAGTCACTAAGAGTTTTAGATTTTGACTTGTTTTTTGTGAGATACTAAAATATGTGCATTTATATTATATGTCGTTTGATCTTTCGATAAACAGCTGTTACAAGTTGAAGTTGCCCGTTAATACAACTGAGTATGCGTTGTTTTCTGATTCTGGCGGAAATTTAAAATATTTGATTTAATCATGTCCTTTCTAATCAAAAGCAAGACTCAAGCTTTTTTAAGATTTGACCAGCATTTCAAGTGAAATGGGTGAGAATATCTAAAGAAATCAGGCTAATTTACGTCACATGGGGACAGAAGCTTCTTCATTCTTTTTCGTTCTATGCGACATTACAAATAGGTTGGTGTGTCTAATATCTGCTGCAACAAATGTCTATAAGGCCGCATAAAATATAACAAGAAACAGTGCACATTGCTTTAAGAGCAACATGATAGGAATTCTTCTTGACTGAAAGAAAGATGATATACAGTCGGATGTGCATAGACACATAGAATGTCTCTCAGCGGAACAGCGAATGCGCTGATGTTTAGTGCATCGCTTAGAGATATTCTTCACTCAACCAAAGTCACATCAATTCGGTGCATATGATGAAGGCATTTGTCGTGATGATCTCGAAGTTGCATTTTTTAACTGCAAGTGTAAACGGAAACAGTGTAAACTGTAAATTAGAGCATTCATACAAATTATGAGGAATCGATCAAAAATAAGAGAAATGGTTTTCTTATCAATCTGTTCCGCTTGAGGGAGTCTGCACATCCTTTACGAAGCCTAGTTAAGTAATTCGAAATAATGCCATATGATGTTTCATTGATTGCCGCATTGATTTTGAAGGGTGGATTCTACAATACCATTAATCATGAGAAATTTTTTAATTAACCGCTGAAATTTTTTAATTCCAATTCCAATCCCGGAGCAGAAATTTCAATTCCAAATCCAATTCCAGTCGAAACGGTTCAATTCAATTCCTATTCCATAATACGATTGAATTCCGATAATTGCAAGTCGCGTATAGTGTCTTATGTTGATGTATCTAACGCTTGTTCGTTTCAATCTAACCCACGTGCCCTTATCCTATCCTCGTTGTTCCTGTGTGCCGTTCCCTGCGTCGTTCCTATGTGCGTTTTCATGTTCATATTTCATATTTCTTATATACAAGTATATAAGCAACCGTCAGCCTACTCCATTTTTGTTTCGTAAACGAGATATTCAATATCTCGTGAAAAATAGAAAAGAAAGTTAACGATCAGCGAAGAATCAAACGCTGAGAGAGAGATGCGAGTAAATCTATTAATAAACTCACAGAAGAAAGAAACTGTGTGCGAATAACGTGATTGTTGATGAAAGACAAAACGACAATAAAAATGATATCATGAATTCTGACTAATGGTCCATTTTAAAAAAAGGAGATTAAAAATTCCGTGATAAGAACGAAATGTGGTCGGGTCCAAAGCTAACGGGCAGTGATTAAAAGAAACTCTTTCAATTTTCAAAAGGTTCTCGCGGTGTAACATAACTACAGAAGTAACAACAACAACTGCCTGCCAGCGAGCAACAAAGCAACAGCGTATACGGCAACAACACATCAGCTAGCGCGATTGAAGATTGACGGTATGAGTGACACTGATATTTATGATATTATTTTGGTATAAGTGAGTCCGATCGAATTGAAGTGAATTCAACATTAAGAAGTGAACTGTAAGTGTAAAGTTTTTCTTTTATCGTTGCGCATCGCATCTATATAACTATAGTCTTAATTCTTAAAAATTAATATTGTTAATTGTTGTGATTGGAAGTTGAATAATAGTTCATGTAATTGAATAATTAATTATTAGAATAATTTGTTGACACTGTCTATATTATGGTTTGAACTTACAAGGTTGACTCCCTCTAATGCAGCGCTAATTTTCCTCTCCAAACCAATTGTTTTTCGTGTGTGCAACAATTGAGTTAATCTCCAATTTTTGTGCTTATCCTATCAAGAACTAAATTCAACAACAGCTTTATTTTGATTAATTATCTTACTTGATAAATAAGCAAATAAAAGATTGAACAAAGTTGATTGTATTTTCATTGTCTGCTTAATCGCTGAAATAACATGGTCCGGGGCTGTAGGCCCATCGAAGTCACAAAAAACACCCTTTATTCGAGAATAGATAAAACTACCTCTGTCGATCTCTCTCTCTCTCTCTCTCTCTTATCTCTGCGTGCAGTTAACACAACGGCCGAGCACTGTGATTTCAATTTTTGTACAAATAGATTTATCACAGGTCTATCGAAAAGTGGAATTGAGGTTTATCAGGGTCAATTCCAATTCCAATTCCGACTAAAAATGGAATTAATTCCTGATCGGAATTAATTCCAATTCCGACTTTTCCAACTCTGGACGCAGGCCTCTCAAATTTTAAGATATACTTGTTTTGCAGTGCTGACCCGCCTCGATGTCTCATTTGACTGTATGAAATCTCAAAGAATGTGTGCTGTATGTATACGTCTTGTCTAGTATATTCTTTCCATCCAGTCGAAGAGACATTGGAATGTTTGGCAACGTAAAATCTAATGCTGCATCATTCATTAGTAGGCCTAACTTTGTAAATTTATCAAACTCATGAGCCTTATCAAATTCCTCACTTTTCTCGGTGCACGAAGCTCGGAGTTAGAATCAGAGTCCCTTCAATATTTGCTGCCTTCAAAACCGTGACTTTGATTGTAGTGCGGTAATGTGGTCGATTCTAAGAAATTCAGTTTTGCATGAGTTGTGAGAGTTCCATTCACATGAAGAAATGTAGGAAATTGCCTTATCATCGTTGATGTGAGTATTAGCCTACGTATCCATCAGATTCTTTAATTAATGACGTTGGTTCAATTGATGTTTTGAGTTGATAATGATTGCTAGTAGATGTACGTGTAGGTACATTGGGATTGCATAGAGATTCGATTCCAAGGTCGCTAAGTACAGCAGGCCAATCATCACTGTGATTTATGAGAGTTCATCAATCAGGAGTAGGGATCGGCGAAGCTTCGAGATTCGATTCGAGAAAAATTCGAATCGGTTTACGTCGATTGGCCAACAATTATTTCAACAGCCTCCTTTCGTTCGCTAATGGTTCAAAATGAGATTGCAATATGCTTGAGATGATGGATTCTCACTGATAGTGGCTAAAACTACGAGGTTCCTGAACTACGTTATACCAGCTGCATGTTGCTCAGATTAGGGCTTCGGACTAGGTCGATCTTTCTGGACCGAGTCTGATATACTTCACAATAAACAAGGGCCTAACTGATTTAGAACAGATTTGTAAGTGGCCCATTGTCAGATTCGTGAGCTTCTATCTTACAGGGCTATAAGACATTCTTTTCAGACTGTTTTTAGTCAGGACTCTTAAGTCGAACACGTAGCTCAATAAACCAGTGAATTATACTACATCCTAAAACACGAACTCTTACTAAAAGTAGGCCATGCCGCAAGGAAGCAAAACTCAAACAGGATATCAAATAAATAAGAAAATATTGCTTTATGCGTGATTATAGTGCCATCCGTACTTTTTACAGTGCTCCTCATACTTCTTTTGATGAGACCCCTCAAATGACTTTTCTTAATGAGATTTTTGCACTTAACAAAGGCCTACAGAAGCGTCAGGGCAAAGGGGATATTTTATTTGGATATTTAATGCCAAATCTCATCCAAAAAAATCTAGTCAGCGCAACAAGTTTCGATCGTCGTTTAAAAAGTGAAATTTGTTTATTTGATGCGCTGACTAGATTCTCTTTACTGCTGAGATTTGGTTTGTGGTTGATAGAGATAAATGTTCTTCTTATCCTGAATCATGTGCATCTCAGATAGGAAGTTAATCAGGCGTCTAGACAAAGTTAAAATGACCTTGAGTACAAGATATGGTTTATTATCGATTTATGGTCTTTGATTTACAGATTTTTCCATAGGCTGCGACTAGCGACTGGATTTTCCTACTTCAGCTGACATATCCAATACTTCCTTAACTTTTTTTAAGATTTCCTTACTTAAGCTGACAGTTCCAAGACTACTATAATTTATCATGCATCAAAGTGTTCTAAGTTGTCAGTAATGCTTTGGTCGTATGAGTTTGAGTGAAAATTTGCGTCGGAGTCTACATAGGTTATATACTAATTTATTTTGAATTCGTCCTGATTACCGTAGATAGTCATAACGGACTGCGATAGCATGGGAGGTTGTAGGTATCAATAGATTGTTACCGAAATTCCATTATTGTTTCCTAATCTGAAAATTGCGATAAAAATTATATAATCTACTGATTTTTTGTTTATGAAAATTGGTGCTTTCCCGCGCTCAGGATTTAATTACAGGGACGATTGACGGTGGCTACATTTCCCGTCTCGCGTGAGATTCAAAGAACTTTGATCTATACACCTGAGGTTATAAAACGAGTCCCTATCATTAATCTACCTACGGGAAATTTGGCATAGCAGAGCCAATTGGCATTTCAAGACATGTTGTCAAACCAGTATCCATCTAACTGATGCTCTAGCGTCAATGTTCATTCGAAATAGGTTGTAGCTACAAAGCGTAGCAGATTTTGATTTTCTCAGAAAAATAGATAGGTCTAGACTTTAATTTGACTGCTTATTTCTTTATGATTGCCAACGTGTCACTGCATCTTTCAATAGCCATGTAAATTGCATGATTACTAGGTCTATTATTGAAGGCTATCGATGTAGTAGCTGACTAAGTAAATCGTACACAGTAATAAGTTCAAGTAGGCCTATTTAAGTTTTTCATGATTCGATTCGATTCGCGAATCACGGCCCGATTGGATTCGACTCAAATTTGGCGATTCTCAGGTCCCTAATCAAGAGGCTAAAGGATCCGCAGATCACATGAAATTATGGGCCTAAATGTGAATAAATACTGATGAATTTTTCATTGCTTATTCTCAGCTGCCTCATGTCATCCGATGTTAGAAGGCATTCACGATTACCCGGGACGAACACACCAGATGCTTTTGTTAAATATTTGGCAAATACTTGACAACATTTTACTAAACTTTTACTAAAATTGTATCAAATATTTATCTAACATAGCTGATGATTTGCCAATTTTTAGCAAATAGCAAATTATTTGGTAAAATTCTAATAAAATATCTCAAATTTCTCTCTGATATTATCTTACACAACTCTTACGTGAATTCCCAACAAAAAACATTCTAAAACTGTTCAGAAAATGTCGTGAATTTGCTATAAAAACATTCCAAAAAATGTTATATGTTCAAATGACAATACATGAGAATATTATGAAAATGTTATCTTTAAACATTTTTAGAATGTTTTCTAGACATTGCCCCAATATTTTGCCACAACATATATCGTAGATAAACTGTAGTTTTATCAATAAAATGTGAGCATCCTGCGAATCCACTTAATGAGTCAAGATGAAACTAAGTTTAACGATGTGTAAATATATTGCATTATAATTATAGCATGTATAATTTACACATCATAAAACTTGTGGGTTTGATCTTGACGCATAAAGTGGGTTCGCAGACCGCTCACATTATATTGATAAAATTACAGTTAACCTACGCCGTAGCAAAACATTGATGAAATTTACCGTTGATATTAATTGAATATATTGTTGATCGAAGTCATCCTGCTGCGAAATGCTCCAAGGATTAACAGCAGAAAAACTCAATGCTGCTAAAGTCAAAACATTCGGAGGCAGTGACAAGAATAGCCCTACATATTTATACATTATAACTGTTGATCGAAGTCATCCTGCTACGAAATGCTCCAAGGATTAACAGCAGAAAAACTTAATGCTGCTAAAGCCAAAACATTCGGAGGCAGTGGCAAAGAATCACATAATTTAAAGACTCACCTCATCAGCAGATGTCAGCCTACAGAACTGTCGTAATTGCTCCTCTACCATCAATTGTGCTGGTTTGGTCAGTTTCAATCAGTTCCCATTTATGATATCTCTTTAATAGACAATTTATGATATTGCGGTCTGAAATGCACAATAGAGTTTTTGATGCAAAAAGTATTGAATGTGTTTGACGCACATAAGAGAAGGAATAGGCCATACAGAATGTAGCATAATTGAAAAATAGTAAGATGACAGAGGTTTTGATCGAGCTTCTATTATAAGAATCAATCAGGTGATATTTTTAACTATCTTAGTATCTTTTATCATCCCAATAATTTACAACAGCACGAATTAATCCATAACACATTTTCCCCACGGTGGACAACATATGCCGGTTAAGCAGAAAATCCGATTTGATATTTGATGTCAAATAATTTCCCCATTAACTGAAATCACTAACAATAAAGTATCCTCAAATGTCTTGCACAAATCCAAATTATACAGTGAAGCATTTGACCTATTTAAAAAACCACAAAAATTCGTATTTTAAAAAATATGCCAATCCCTGCATGTAGGCCTGACAAACGACGGTTTAAATGTGCACGCAAGCTACATTATCGACAGTATCAATCAGCGAATTAAAAGAAGATTCAATCTTTTTCCATACGACCAGCTGGTACAATGATAATAGTGTGGTCCCAAAGAAGCCCTGTGATCCTGATGTTTAGCACGACCACTTCACTTCAGTCATGTATCTTGGACAGTTTCAATGCCACATTGGTGGACTACTTTTTAGTATCCCTTTCTCTCTCAAGAATAGATTTTCAGTAGATTCAATGACGCATGGGACGGCTGCTGTGCACATTGCTAAGCGGTGCGCGCTGTCATGGTGAGGATTGTCCATAGAATATGGATTCTCTCTATACTCGATGCTGATGAATTTCAGAGGAAGTTAACTTTCTTATGATTTGATGAGGGACCACACTATCATCATCGTACCGACCAGCTCCCGAATGAAACACCCACTGGAAGGCAGACGCATACGCTGCGGATTCTATTCGAGAATCCGGAGAACGCTTGCAATTTTTTTAAATGGAGGAAATTAATGTTTATTTACCACCCCTATTTTTGGGAAATACGCCTCATCATCAAGGATCGAAGTCTCCATCTCCTATCATGATGAATCACACGATTGATTCTTTAACTGAATGCACATTTTATTTGGAAATTGAAGGACATTATAATTTGAATGCTATAATTGAATGTTTTGGCTTAGAATGTTTTTCAAGTCATCTGTTTTACACCTGATTTACAAATACGATTTATTTGCTACTCACATGTCTGAATAATAGTGACGCACCATATACACTCCATCTGGACACTCATATCAACGCTAATGATCTTAAACAAAGGATGGCAACATGCATATTATCCTCAATGAATAGTGAAAACTGCGCCGTCAGTCTTCACTTCGACGAGCGGAATCACACCCACACACTACATGAGGAATCCGTGAACTGACTGATAGACGTAGCGCGCGGCGAAGAAATGCTTTGCAATGTTCGAAGTCGGGAGGCTCGCCATCTTGAAGACATGATAATCCCCTCTCAGAATAGGTCAGAAATATAAATTAGATAATTGCAGAGATTGGGATGCATTAGAATAAAGTAATGCTTTAGAAAAAATCATGAAAACTGATTACTCGTGCAACATGCTCGTGACACACTCGTGAAACATCGGGAAATGAAATGATAGCAACTCTCTGAGCGCCTTATGCGGACTTCTAAATATAGCACCCAATATAGGATTCCCGTCACGGGAATTCCTATCGTTTCCTGAGAACGATTAGAGCAAGTTCGAAGCGATTACTACAGTTCGATAGGATCTCAGAGTCGGTGAAATTTCACACGACTTAAACTGTTTCTTCGATTTAAGGCTCATATCATGACGCATCGAGTAGTTTTCACAAAGATAATACACAAGATTCATACAAGCAATATGGAAGTAAAACATACAATTTCGAACACAATATCTGATTGCTACATTCGTGCTGAAACTTATTTTCAAGCTCATTTGACCAAGCATCGAATCACACGTCTTCAATGAGAGATATTAGTGAATCAATGCCTTTTTTGACAATTTCTCATCGATTCATGTCAATCAAAAGTTTAATGCTCCTGACAACACACTGCGTTTTGGATGGCATATCAGATCTTATCTGAAAACATGTATTTAATTAATGTTTTGTTCTGACATTTAGGATAATTTGACTAATATTTCATAAATATTTAACAAAATTAAAAAGTTTTTTATAATTTTATTATTTTGCCTAGAAACTGGTAGGCCTCTAACAAAATTAGCAAACATAGTAGGAATTTATCAAAATTTCTATTATTCACAAAATTAGCAAACAGCTAGCAAGTTTCTAGCAAAATTATTCGGTTTGCTCGTCCCGGGTAGCTTCTCCAAATCTGTGATGCCCAGCTTCGAGTTTCCATAGATCTGATCATTGTGAATTCGCATGACGTTATATCTTCAGCAAGAGCAAGCCATGTCATCATCTGAGGTCTGCATGCCTCCGAAAGATGTGGAAATCAGCAAATGCACTGAATCAAACGTTCACTCAAAAAGTTCACGACTTTTAGGCCATTTAATGAGGATAAAATTCTATTACTTTCTTTCAGACATCGCCTGTTTGAATCGATAAAAAACGCATCTTAACCTCCTTGAACGGGTTGAGAAACGTGTTAAGAATCTCATGGGTGAAAAACTTGCTAGCAAGTTGCAGCCGCTCTCCGTCAGACGGGATGTTGCTTCACTCAGTCTCTTCTACAGGTACTATTTCGGTAGAAGCAGCTCTGCAGTAAATGAGTGCGTACCCAAACCTAAGATCTTCTCCAGAAGCACACGCAGAGCTAATGCACTCACATGCTATAATGTGAGCTTAGAACGCGCACGTACTGTGAGTCGCTCGAAAAGCTTTTTTGTTCGCACGGCACAGCTTTGGAATCAGCTTCCCCAGACCACTTTCCCTGACAAATACAATCTTGATACTTTCAAGAGGCGTGCGAATAGGTTTCTGATGGGGACAGCTTAATCAGATTAGAAGATGTTTTTTTTTTATTTTATTTATTTAAAATAATACAATTTGTTACTTTTCATTGAGTAACCCCTAGCTTCGTTCATGGCTCATAGCTGTGCTAGGGGTGAAAATTCAGTAAAAAAAAAGATATCAATGCTATTTAGTCCCTTATATTTTTTGATGTGGTGCTATTTGAGTATTCAATGTGCTATTAATGCTGGTGAATTAAAATGTAAAACTGACTAAACATTATAAGTTGGCCTTTTTGAGATGTGGATTAAATTTCTCAACTGCACTAATTACAAATACATATTTAGGTTTCACTCAGTAAGCAAGTCAGGCCTCTCACATCATGTCCGTCCATAAAATAGTGAGACGCTAGGAGTCAATTAATTTCAGATTATCTAGAACTTTTTATCATAGTTGGATAACCTCGTATTATTTCGTCGCATATTTTATTTTTCAGAAAGTGCTGATGATTATGATTCCACAGCATGTCGTACCGTGAGGACGTGGACGATGACCGTATTCATTATCAAACGCACAATTTTATAGGTGATAGCACACTTGTTGTGTACATCATGTTCTACGGACGAGGAAATTGAGATGGAAAATCTGGTTCCCTGACATTGGAGTACGAATTGAAGAAGTGTTGAAGTCGTAAGTCTGACATTGTTAGCTTAAAAAAGTTTCCGTTTGTTGTTTTCTTATTTGAAGACTATTAATTGCTTCGAAAAAGTGCTTTCCATCTCATTTATACTGAGATATTCTAAGTAGGCATGCTCATGATATATAAGTTCTTTTTCCCTCAGTTTGACCATTTTACACGAATATCAAGGACGGAATCTCAGTACGGCCGATACTTTATCCAGTGGATTAAGATTTACACAAATATTTTTCTCGAACTTCGTTATCCAATGTCTATTCACCGAACTTGCTCAACTTTATTGTCCAATGTCAGCATCTCCCATAATCATCTGACGGAAACCGTTATGCCATACTCAGAAACAAGAGCGTGGAGGATGAACTCATAAATGTATATCCTAAATGCATGTCCTATCGCGCTCATTTTCAGCCTTGAAAATGAAATAAATAAAAAAATTCTTTTTGGATATGAATCATTTATGTTATTGGATGAATTGAGATGCTATATGGTGACACATACGTCAATCATTTAAATGTCTCAATCGAAATCATATCGTGTTGGGTGACATTCGGGATTCTTTTTCACCTACAGACATGTCAATACGATTGTTTCTAATGAATTCTGTTCACAGATAAGGATCATACAAACATTTTCAAAAGTCAAAGATAGATCAAAAATATAAGAAGATGTTTGGACTCACACTTTTCATCTCTATTATTCAGAGTAGGCCTTACTGATTTTATGTAGATGGTATATATAACTTCTCTGAAACGCAAATTGATGGCATTGGAGTCAGAAGCGTTTTAATTACGCTTTTCTTATCAGATTGGAAATGCAGCTTTTCTCCCAAGGCACTAACTTTCATTTAGCAAAGTATATTTCATTCTTATTAAATTTCTTATCGCTATTGTGCTGCTGCATAATACACATGACATAAAGAAAAACAAAGTCTAGATAACAAATTGAATTTCTTGAATTATCGGAAAAACAGGGAGCTTTGAAAGAAGGAATGAGAAATTTAAATTTATTTGAAAAAAGTATCAAAAAGGGAGAAGGACTGTTTAGAAAACATCACTGCCCTACGAAAATAACCACAATTTATTGCTATTATGCAGCCATGAAAAGTCGACAATAGTGAACATTCACAATATCGATAAAATTAATGATGATGCCTCTTTAAATTATCTTTCAAACTGACGGGAAAAGTAATAAATTTAGTTACTTTGCACTCAATTTAGCATTGACTCAATAGGCTAATTTAATTTAATAGCGTTAAATCGAAATCAGTTGATCAGGGTTGGAACACTTAAAGTAATTCTATTTGTAATTGCGTAGTTAATTACAATTTTTGAAGTAATTGTAATTGAAGATTTTGATTTTAAAGCAATTGTAATTATAATTGTAATTGCGAAAGTATAACTGTAATTGTAATTAAATCTTTATGTAATTGTAATTGAAGAAAAGTGTGGGTCAATTAGACGTCAATTACTTATTTTGCAGAACATTATTCTAAAACAATATTTTAGTGTATGTGCAGTGTAGACGCATTTGTTCATTATTGTTACTGAATTATATTGATTCTAATACTAGTTTTCAATCTATAATTTCTAGTTAAAAGTTGTGAATCCATCTGAATGACTTTTTTTACAGACCCTTTTATTCCCCTCTCGCATAGGCTATAGTAGTCAACTAGGCATGCTGATTGCTGATATTCTGATATGTTATATGATGCAGTAACTCGTAAAACATAGGCCCTATACTTTGTAAAATCCTTGTTTAGCAAACACTCGTGAAATCATTTAGCCCAACTCTCGCACGTTGTAGCGTACATGTATGAGATAGCTAGTAGAGCAGTCAGCAATCAGCACAGGCCTGGTATCAATTTTTATGACTTGATGTTCCACATGCTTAGACTTCTGGTGAGTGTTGATACAGGCCTATAAATACATAAAAATAGCCTACAATCCGTATATGCACTGTAACCTGCATATATGTCTGATTCTGTGCCGCGTCTTTACCGAATTTTTAGAATACACCTCTACAACTGAACATATAAAATTACAAATGTCATAATATGGGCATTTTCTAATTTATGTATTAAATTTCCTCTAATAATTTACGCCAATCTCCAATACACGCCGCAGGTGCGAGGTCAACACATTAATAAACGTGAGGCCTAGCTTTGATATAAAAGAATGCAAATGTAGGAGAATGACTTTGCATGGGTATGGGACAATCTTTTTAGGAGGAGATGGCGCAACCTAAGTAGTAACAAAAGGTCCAGAATAAACACAGCGCGCCCCCCCTCCCCCCCCTCTGGAACGACAGAGGTTGTGGTCTGTCGTGGTGTGCCGGCCAGGTTGGTTCACAACATGTTCGCTGACTCCCCCCCCTCTGCAACGACAGAGTGTGAGACTCGAATGAGTTGGTCCGACCGCCTGGTTGACTTGGGCGACCGTCCAGGTTGACGTGGGCGACCGTCTAGGTTGACGTGGGCGACCGTCTAGGTTGACGTGGGCGACCGTCTAGGTTGTCGTGGATGGTGAAATGGCTGCCAGATTCGGATTCAGCGTAAAATTCTGCATCTGTGGTGTGATTTCCAGCTCAATCGGCGAGAAAAACTGTTTCTTCAAATTTTAACAGAGTTAAAATGTGGGACGTTTTGGTGTGTAGCGCCCAAACGAAGCATCGGATGAGAAAACGGAGGCCAGATTCGGAATCTACGTGAAATTTTGGGTTAGGAAGGATGTTTCCAGCGAAATCGGAGATAAAAAATTTTTCGCTGACGTCCCCCCCCCCTCTGGACAGCTTGCTTCGATTTTGGCTTCTAGTGGACGGATTTTGTCGTGCGATAGCTCGTTTGAAAGCTAAGAGTGAGACAAATTCAGTGAAAGAATCGGCTTGTTCCTATCTGTCTTCGTTTAGATGTGAGACGCCATTTAAGATTTTGGGACATTGGTGAAAAACGACAGAGTTAGAATTTGGGACGTTTTGGGCTCTAGCTTCAAAACGAAGGCTCGGATGGGAAAACGGATTTCAGATTTGGAATCAGTGTCAAATTCTTTATCTGTATGGTGAGTTTCAAGTCAATCGGAGAGAAAAAATTTTCAACATTTTTCGAAAAAACGACAGAGTTAGAATTTGGGACGTTTTGGTGTGTAGCGCCCAAACGAAGCATCGGATGAGAAAACGGAGGCCAGATTCGGAATCTACGTGAAATTTTGGGTTAGGAAGGATGTTTCCAGCGACATCGGAGATAAAAAATTTTTCGCTGACGTCCCCCCCCCCTCTGGACAGCTTGCTTCGATTTTGGCTTCCAGTGGACG
The DNA here is from genome assembly GCA_907163375.1 of Prostheceraeus crozeri. Classification (NCBI taxonomy): domain Eukaryota; kingdom Metazoa; phylum Platyhelminthes; order Polycladida; family Euryleptidae; genus Prostheceraeus; species Prostheceraeus crozeri. The sequence continues at coordinate 5,107 of CAJQUW010004564.1, read as the reverse complement.
GATTTTGTCGTGCGATAGCTCGTTTGAAAGCTAAGAGTGAGACAAATTCAGTGAAAGAATCGGCTTGTTCCTATCTGTCTTCGTTCAAAAGTTATAGCGGTTACAAGATTTTAGGTCGGAGCTCGCTTACCTGAAAAAATCCTAAGTGTCAGAGTGACTTTGTATGGGTAAAATTTTGAAAATTTTCCAAAGTGTGGAATTTCGACCTGGGACCGTCACCAAAACATTTTTCATCAAATTTTGAAATTTCACTGACGTCCCCCCCCTCTGGACAGCTTGCTTCGATTTTAGCTTCCAGTGGACGGATTTTGTCGTGCGATAGCTCGTTTGAAAGCTAAGAGTGAGACAAATTCAGTGAAAGAATCGGCTTGTTCCTATCTGTCTTCGTTTAGGTGTGAGACGCCATTTAAGATTTTGTGACATTGGCGAAAAACGACAGAGTTAGAATTTGGGACGTTTTGGGCTCTAGCTTCAAAACGAAGCATCGGATTGGAAAACGGATTTCAGATTTGGAATCAGCGTCAGATTCTTTATCTGTATGGTGAGTTTCATGTCAATCGGAGAGTTTCAAGTCATCGGCGAGAAAAATTTTCAACATTTTTCGGAAAAAACGACAGAGTTAGAATTTTTGCGATGGCTGCCTACTGTAGAGCCAAAACGAAGCATCGGATGGGAAAACGGAGGTCAGATTCGGATTCAGCGTCAAATTCTACATGGAAATGGTGTATTTCCAGCTCAATCGGAGCACTAGAACCGGAGATAGACGGGATTTTTAGTGTTTGGATGATGGGTATTACGTCATCAGCTGATCGCCACACACTATATAAGCTGGGAACCGACGGAGACTTGTCATTTAGAGGAGAACGATTGTCAGAGGTAGGTCGTCTCTCTGAGCTCCGATGATAGCTTCGGACATTCCAAATTCCAAGTTTTTGTAAGAAACCGACTTAGAAAATTTCATTGCTGATATCAGCTAAGGCGTCAGACTTAGAGGTTCGCCAGGAGATGGCCTTCGTCTCCAGGCCATAAAAGACTCCAAAACTTTAAAGGCTCGTAACTTTGCTTCTACAAGTCCGTTTGACTTGATTCAAAAAAGGTTCGGTCGCTATTGACCTGCCCTAAGTGATGGACTACTTATAAAATTTCATAAGTAGTGCTAAAAAGTTAAAAAATTTAAATTCACTAGTTTTGGAGGTTTTCTGGGGTTTTCGACCCTGCTGAAGTCAATGAAAGCATTTTTAATGATGTCTGAGCCAGTCTTCTCATGGTATAAGCGGCTTTTCACTGAAAGCGAGCAAGACACGGAGAGTTTTGCTGTAATATTCCACTGACAGGGTGTTCCTTCGGGACGGCGGACGATGCCGTAGTGATAAGTGTGGCAAGGGAATGTGTCATATTTAAGACCGTAACCGCTGGGACAACTCATGTCTCATGTTGGGCATTTGACACAGCTCTCAACGTAGCACTTTGAACGCCAATCGGTTGAGTCTTAGCTATCTTGTCATGGGTGGCCTCTAAACATCTCCATTGCAAAACGCTGGTGAATCAAGCTCTCTACGGCTTGCTATCAAGCAGATCAAAGCAATAACTTGGGATGTTTCCTCAAGGTTTTCAAGTATGCTGAGTTCAAATCTGCTATCAGATTTCAAATTCAACTAAGACTAAGGCAGCTTTGAGGGGTTAGATCCCAGCTACTGTTCACTACCTTTGACTCGACGTTGCTGTTACCACTTCGGGGCAGTGACAATGATGTCTTCAGCTGTAAAGAGCGGGTATCGGGGAAGATCTCTCACTTCCCTAGTGATCAGTACAAGGCCTTCGGGCTGTCGACGGGATCGAGTGCCACTCACTACACTCAAATCTATCATTCCTCACTAAGTGTAAATTACTGACTATACATTTGTCCTGCTATCAGGTTATTTTTGACTTGCTATCTAGTTGAATAGTCTCTTGCTATCAAGAGATTCACTTCTACTCATAAAGCACATCATCGCTGTAATACCTCCTTTGCTCGAGCGTTCCTTCGGGACGGCGGGTACTGCCGTAGAGGGATTGTGTTGCACGGGTTGTTCGTCGTTTGTTAGACCGAAACCTCTGAGCCGTTGCTCATGTTGGGCGTTCGACTTCATACTCAACGTGACGCTTTCTCTCGCCAGGTCAGAGTACTTCAGCCATTCGACAAAGGTTAGTCTTTATGATATGGAGTAGAGTGAAATGTAATTCATTAGATGTCCCTTCAATGATTGCTCCCATGATAAACGTTGATGAGACAAATGAAATGATTCTCATCTTCCCTTTTCAATGATTGAAATCTACTAACACACTACCGTATAATCGTCCACTATGGGGCAAGACATGATAGAGCCTCCACGCGGTTTGCCCTGGGCAGTCTTTAGACTGGCGAATACTATCATTAAGTTGAATCTGTTATCAATCAACTTGAACGTTGCAAATGAAGTTCGGTGTAATCTTCCTTTCGACGGGTGTTCCTGTAAAGGGCGGCGGTGAAACCCATAGCTATGTATACCGCAAGGGACATTCGGCAATGGTCAATCTTGTTAAACCTCTCTGCGTCATGTTTGCAAGTGATTGCCGCTGTCTCAACGTAGTATGCATTCGCGCCAGGGCGACATTTAGCCAACTGTCGAAGGTTGCCTAAAACTTTCCATTGCATACGTTATGAGAACCATGAGTTCTACCTGTCTCTATCAATGAGACGAATTGATGAATGGAATGAAATGGGAGGACACTCACGCGCCACACGCAACATAACACACTTCTCTCTTTCGTAGTCTAACAAGCTCTTTACACATGGATCGCAGTCGATTGCTATCCCTGTATCAGAAGTGTAAGCTATCTTAATTTTATTTGACACTATTTCATCTATCATCATCGCCCATATGAAATGTTTTAAGATTTACAAGTTAGAACTAAGCGTGCTACTATTTCCAAATGAAGAAGTATACATGGTTAAATCATCCACTTAAGCCCATCCGTAGTCTAACAAGCTCTTTACACATGGATCGCAGTCGATTGTTATCCCTGTATCAGAAGTGTAAGCCATCTTAGGTTTATTTAACACTATTTCATCTACCATCATCACCCATATGAAGTGTCATAAGATTTACAAGTTAGAAATAAAGTTTCAATAGTGTATGCGTTAGAAATAAAGGTGTAACTGTTTGTAAAAATAAGATCGCAAGATTTACTAGTTTACAAGTTAGACTAAGTGTAAATTAAAAATAAAATTATAACTGTTTCAAGAGTTTACAAGTTAGAAATTAAGTTTTAGCTGTTTGTATATCAAAATAAAGTTTCAAGAGTTTACAAGTTAGAAATAAAGTTTCAATAGTGTATATGTTAGAAATAAAGGTGTAACTGTTTGTAAAAATAAGATCGCAAGATTTACTAGTTTACAAGTTAGACTAAGTGTAAATTAAAAATAAAATTGTAACTGTTTCAAGAGTTTACAAGTTAGAAATTAAGTTTTAGCTGTTTGTATATCAAAATAAAGTTTCAAGAGTTTACAAGTTAGAAATAAAGTTTCAATAGTGTATATGTTAGAAATAAAGGTGTAACTGTTTGTAAAAATAAGATTGCAAGATTTACTAGTTTACAAGTTAGACTAAGTGTAAATTAAAAATAAATTATAACTGTTCACGTGTTAAAGCGTTGATGCAACGATAAACAATTAATAAGCTGAAAAGTTTTAGATTCACTTTAACATTATCATATGTTTACAGATAGAAATGTATTACAGCAAAGCTACTTCATGAGTTAGTTTGCCAGGAGTGTATCATCTCAAACTTTTACTCCGACTGTGGAACATTGATTTCCATGATGAAGATTTAAATAGTTAGATTCGGTGGCGAACAAGATTTACTAGTTTACAAGTTGGACAAAGTGTTCTACTATTTGTAAATGAAAGATATCATTTCAACAGTTTACCAGCTAGAAATAAAGTTTCAACAGTCTACAAGTTAAAAATAAAATTATAACTGTTTCAAGAGTTTACAAGTTAGAAATTAATTTTAATGGTGTATACGTTAGAAATAAAGTTTTAGCTGTTTGTATATCAAAATGAAGTTTCAAGAGTTTACAAGTTAGAAATAAAATGAAGGTTCACCAGTTTACAAGTTAAGAATAAAGTTCTATCTGCTTGTATGTTAGAAATAAAATGAAGCTTCACCAGTTTACAAGTTAACAATAAAGTTTTATCAGCTTGTATGTTAGAAATAAAATGAAGTTTCATCAGTTTACAAGTTAAGAATAAAGCTTTATCTGTTTGCATGTTAGAAACAAAATAAAGTTTCAACAGTTTACAAGTTAGAAATAAAGTTTCAATGGTGTATACGTTAGAAATAAAGTTTTAGCTGTTTGTATATCAAAATAAAGTTTCAAGAGTTTACAAATTAGAAATAAAGTTTCAACACTGTGTATGTTAGAAATAAAGGTGTGACTGTTTGTAAAAAATAAGATCGCAAGATTTACTAGTTTGCAAGTTAGACTAAGCGTTCTACTATTTGTAAGTGAAAGATATAGTTTCAACAGTTTACAGATTAAAAATAAAGTTTCAACAGTGTGTATGTTGGAAATAAAGTTTAAGCTGCTTGTGTGTTAGAAATAAAACAAAGTTTCAACCGTTAACAAGTTAAAAATAAAGTTTCAATAGTTTACAAGTTAAGAATGAAGTTTCAATAGTGTGTGTATATTAAGAATAAAGTTTTATCTGTTTGTATGATAGAAATAAAACAAAGTTTTAACCGTTTACAAGTTAAAAATAAAGTTTCAATAGTTTACAAGTTAAGAATAAAGTTTCAATAGTGTGCCTGTTCAATAGTGTGCCTGTTAAGAATAAAGTTCTATTTGTTTATATGTTAGAAATAGAATGAAGTTTCGCCAGTTTACAAGTTACGAATAAAGTTCTATCTGTTTAAGTTTACAAGTTAAGAATAAAGTTCTATCTGTTTGTATGTTAGAAATGAAGTTTTATCTGTTTGTATGCTAGAAATAAAGTTTAATCAGTTTCCATATTAAAAATAAAGTTTTTAGCAGTTTACAAGTTAGAAATAAAGTTTCAATAGTGTATATGTTAGAAATAGAGTTT
>CAJQUW010004563.1:0-92395 GCA_907163375.1 Prostheceraeus crozeri | reverse complement strand
CAGTAGGCGCCATATTGCTTGGGACACCTTCACTTTTTAAGTATTTTGGTCATAATTCCTTGGATGCACGTGCATTGGAAGCAATTTCAGGCCAGTTGTTCTCCATGAGCGTTGAAGTATTACCAGCACATGGCGCCAAGGATATCATGTTTCAACAACTTCTTGACGAAGCAAGTGTGGAAACGAGCACGTGACAAATTACGTGGACCGATATCGTTTGCGTTTTCCTTCTAGGGTGTCAGAAATCATATCTGATTCCTGCAAGTTGTTAATGGACACGGTCATAGAAATTTAATCAAATATGAGTTGAATATGGAAAAAATTTTAATTCATCGATTTTTCACATCTTAGACTTGTTTCAAACCACATTTCATCAATTCAGGTGCCTGTGAAACACATGCCAGATATCAAGCAGACCTCTCAACAGAACAAAGAAGTACCGAAGTTATAACGTTTGCTGAACCTGAAAACAATGTCTATTCGAGAAATAGCGAGCAGTACTGGAGTGGGCAAATCATCTCTGGCACGGTTGAAATCGTCTTCGACAATTAAATCTCGACGACGCGAGGGCAAATGTGGACGCGCGCGCATCATCGACACAACTAAGAAATCAGACTCTGCCTCTCCTTCGAAATTTACGACGAAATCCTCTTGATGACCCGCTCTTCAACTCCATGGAGAATGTCGGAGATGACTGTGTTAAGGTCTCCTTGAGACTGGGCAAAGACGACTCAAGACTTTTTGTCGCTCGTGTTCGCGAGCAGACGTTTGCCCAAAGCTTACCCCCCTCGCGAGCATGCGCAAAAAAGACGGTCTTTCGCAAAGCAACATGTTGAGTGGAAATGGAACAATGGAGGCAGGGAGCCGTAGTTCAGCCGGACGAAAGTCTCTTCGAATTGAAGGACACAACACGAAGCAGAGTTGGCATATACGAGGAACTCCAGTGCCCATCAGACAGACAGTTGAAACATCGCGACGAAAGTATGTCGTGGGAGTTATCAGTGCGAAAGGGCCAGGAAAGCTTCATATCGTCGAAGGCAATATGAACGCTTGTCAGTACCAGAAGGTTCTGGAATCACGTGCACTTCCTCAACTCCGTGCATGGTTTCCCAACGGAAATGTCATCTTTATGCATGATGGGGCACCATGCCACAAAGCAAAGATAATAACTAAGTTTCTTCGAAGCAACAACATTGTGACATTGGATTGGCCTAGGATTTCTCCGGATTTGAACTCTATAGAGAATGTCTGGGGTATCATCAAGCGGCGGATTTCATCAAAAACAACAACCACGAAGCAAGAATTAATCTCCTCTATCATACAACATTGGCACCGCGATGCAACACTGCCTTATACTCTTTCAAAACTCATCGACAGCATGCCCAAGAGAATGCAAGCAGTGATCGACGCTAAGGGTGGGCATGCGAAGTTCTGATTTGGCTAAATGTAGTGAGCCTGATTTGTTTTCTGTGCATTTTGAAACCATTAACCCTTTAGGGTTTAGTGGTACATTTTTATACCACCAACAATGTATTCTTTTGTGATCGTGTTTCGGCTCTTGTTTTCCGCTGTCATTTACCATATCTAACAACTTAGTAGAAAATGCATTGAAAAAAAGCTGTGACGAGTTTGTTTTACAAAATCAATTATTTTCTAGTGGATACAGACGATGAAATTGGACATTTTCTTCATTATCGACTTTTTGGGAATTGCATCGGGTAAGTGCTCATGTCATCTGTCTCTTTCATGTTCTAGTAACTTTTCTACCACAATGTTGGTAAGATGATAACCTGAAAAAACACAATTGGTCAAGAGATGATCTGATAATTTGTTTGTTTGTGCAAAATTGAAATAGAACACGTAGGTGGTACAAATATATACCACTAAGCCTTAGAGGAAAATTATGCAAAATAATGAAATATTCACGAATGCTAGTACATGTTCTGAAAAATGTATTGCTAGGTACTTGACATACATACATCCAAAGCCTAGATACACTTTTGCGTCTATGACGCTCCACCAATGTAGTTTTTGGCAAAATTTATTCTTCAGGGACTCGACCACACACTATTAGCATCGTTATTCCGAAGTTGTTCCACTAGGCTATGTCCGTTTCTGTGGTGCTTATGCCTCAATTATAGTTTATAGCGTAGCCGTAGATGTTTGCTTTCTGTGACTTTAAGTAATACATTGAATCTTCTAAATAATGTACAGAATCAGAAAATGATTACAAGTAGCTGCTGCTTCAAATTTGACTTCTTATTTCAGGTGAGCCTGCCCATGTTGATGAAGAGGATATGTCTTTCTTTGAAGCGGACTATGACGCCGGATTGGACGAAACCGTCATATCGACTTCACAAGCACCTGAATCTGATGAACGACCTACTACTTCAACTATGACAGGACCCAGAGAAACCCTCTTCTGTAACTCATGAAATACTAAAGCTAGTCTTCAACACAATCCATCGTTCTCAAAAACAATTGAATATGACATTATTCGGTCTGACATCCTTGAGCTGAACTGCCCATATGAAGTATTTCTCAAAGTTTCTGGTTTGAATCAACTTATTGGTGACATACATTTGGCCTTGGGGCTCATAAGGATAATGAAAATGCATTTATCTTGACGTATTAATCATGTATTCCTTAAATAAATAGCTACATTTACAAAGGAGCCCACATTATCTCTTATCCCATCATATTTTTGAATGAAAATGATATCATTTTTAAGGATTTCACTTTCATTATATTAAATAGTTTGATTTTTGGATTTCCGGGAAACCGAATCACTTGTAGTTGTGTAAGCCATTTGTTTTAATGATCGGGAAAAATACAAACAGCTAAATATTCATAAATCATTGATCTATTTTTATTCAAAGTTGTTGACACAGTATACTGTGTACTAGTAGCTAGCATGATTGATTCACTTTGCAAATTTTGATGTCAGTCTCTTCACCACTTTCACGTCTCGTCTCCACTTCTCTTCACGTCTAAAAATTGGAAATGGGGCCATTTTAGCAACCTTCTTCGCAGTTCATGTCATTTTCAAGGATGCATGCAAAACTAGGCATGTAGCCTATTGTGAGGGATGAAGAGTACGTATAGGATTGATACTAATTAGGGTTTGATAATTTCATATTAAATTAGAGTAGGAATTAGATAACTTTCATTTCATAATAACGTCCTAGTTTGAGGCATCAGATGAGCCAATTATTAATCTATTGTGCGCTGCGGGGATGAGTGGGCAGCCAGGCTATTGTGTTGAGTTTTGAGTGGTCAGTCACTGTGGTCGCTGTGGCCTTTGTTCCGTTGAGTCTTGGCTTGTTTGGAGTGGTTTGTAGATATTTCGGTGCGCTATCCACTGAGTTTGCTGTTATGCCTGAGGTGTTGACGTCTGCTTGAGTCTGCATGTTGATTTGTAATCTTGGTGGACGAATAGCAATCTGCGATACCTGGCAGTGATAAAAACTAGTGCCTGAAGTGAGACAAGATCCCCTCTCGTATGTTCGCGCTGAGACTGTAGATATTATCTTGTGCCTGTAATCCTGCGGCAATAAAGTTGCGTCCACAACCCCTATCGCTTTTCTCTTACTATCGACTGGAAAAATATGATGGTTTGCGGAAAACACCAACTGTTCTCTTAAAATATCTCTGATTATTTGATCAAAATAATCAGAGATATTTTAAAAGAACAGTTGGTGTTTTCCGCAAACCAGAATATTTTTCCAATGAATATCCCAACTGCAAGTATATTTACTATCATACTATCGACTGAAGTGAAAAGGCTGTAGACCTATTTGAACGCTACCGCAATTTCGTAACACCTATAAGTTAGTAGACAAATTTCGGACACGAAATCTAATTTTTTGCATGATACCTTGCACTTCATGAAACCCAACAGAAGTTGTTATTTTTTATTTACAATGTCATGTCAGCAATGTTGTCATAGAAGTTGATTGCAATCAATTGCAATACGTGTGAAATTACAAAGGTATATCCATCAAAACATGAGTTTTATAAACGAAATTAGAAATATCAAGGATAAAAGTGCGGTATCATAGCAGAAAAGGAATCTATGAGAGGATATAATTCAATCGTATAAAACAAAAGGATCACTTAAAGAACAATTCTAACAACGTAATTTGATTTAATGGATTATTATCAGTCCCTTTGATGTATAGATGGAAGTTGTTAATTAATGATGCCATCTTTGCCACTTTTTAATTTCTCAAACATGTAATTTTATCAGTGTATTGAATCATTGCTTCCGCTATTCGATTGCAAATGAGCACAGTTTAACAGCATTTTCACATTTCATAGGCCTCATGCTTGTAGGTAAATCAATATTTGAACTTGTGCCGTACGACAAAATGCTAGTATATATCAACGAAGTATTACAGGTTTAAAGGACATTTATAAAAAAACAAGCAACTAAACAAGTTGTTTAAAATATTTCATAAAGCAAATGCAAAAAGTAGGGATAAGGGTGTAGTTTGTGTATCATTTTTCACACCGCAATAGGTTTTCAGGTAAATATAATTTTATAACACTAAATGCAACGTCGACATTCATGATTGCAAAAATCGTTGCATTCAGCCCACTGAAAGGTACTGTAAGCAATATTTATAATCTACACTGTAGACTGTAGGGCACAAAGCCGAAATTTCGTGCCAATTAGCGCCCAGTTAGTGCCTTTCTTGTACCTCGAGGTACCAGTAGACGCTACTAGGCACTAGTAGGCACCAAACCAAATACTTGTTTATCCAATGAAATCGAAGGAAAAATGAATGTGCACGAACTCGTCACTATGAACTTAGTGCCTGCTCGTGTCTTGTGTTGGTCAGAATTGATGCCTAAATTTGGTGCCTAATTCAAGCGAAATTTCGTGCCCTAGAGTTTACAGTGTACTGCTTTTTCGACGCTTTGCAAATATTTTTTCTTTGATGACTCTCAATAAAATGCATCCATTTTCAGTTTCAGTACATTATGATGGCACTTAATCAACTTTGATCATTTATCGGAAATCACTTATAATTAAAATTCTCATTCAGATGTCAATGCGATATATACATTTATCGAATGTCATCAATAGGATAAAAACAAACTAGTGACAAGATAAAGTTGATTTAGAGAAATATTGAGCACAAACTGTAAAGAAAAACTTGACTATCTCTCGCTTCACTGTGGGGTCGTTTTTTCTCCCTATGTCGAATATTTTGACCAAGCAAGCTATGGACAAAAGATTCAGAAGCTTACTTTCTACGCAGGCCCATTATGTAACTTTTGACAGAAGGAAAATAAATATGGCACTGCAGTTCTGCCATAGTTCTACTTTTTAGTTCTGCATCTGATCAGCAATTATATGTTGCTATTGGCCTCACACTGTAAACTCAACTGGTCGGTATGTAAGGTCCGAAAGGGTCTAAATGTAAAGGGGCCGAATGCATGATTTTTAATTTACATGTTAACGTTTCTATCATGCATAACATTTATATAACTTTTGTAAAATGTCAACATAGATATGCAGAATCAGCTTTATCGGATTGAAAACGATATATTTCATCATTTTATTATAAGAATCCACACGTCGAAGGTCCAAAATAGCAGAGGGCCCGATTGATAAAAAATTAATGGTCCGAATTAAAAGTAGAATTATGATGAATTATTATGCATATCATTTGATGCAGTATACTCTTATGTATAATTCTACACACGACATCTTGCATATTCTAATGGTTTGAATGCATCTAAAGGCCATTGAAAATGTAACGATGGCTTGACGTGTACTTTATATTTCATATAGATAGAGCATCGAGTTTCTAGTTTTAATGATTTTCAAGGTTTTGAAAATACTGATATGAATTCTGGATGCTGTACTTCTACAAACACTATTCTGGATATAATGAATGCAATAAACAAAAGAATGTGGGATTACGCGCTACATACAGTTTCATATTGAGCAAACCGGTCACGCAATACCTACCCAGTTCCCAAATAATATGTGATTCTAAATGTACGATACAATAGCATCATTGAGTACTTAGGATCTATTTGTACAGTACAAATGATGAACAGTGAATATTGTTGATCATTCAGCGATTAACCTGGTTTTCATACATAGGCCTGGCATCTTACCAACAGTTGTAATTGTTCGAATGATAATTAATGAGTCAAAGGCTGTTATCCATTTAGAGATAAACATATACCTCTGAAAGGATATAGCACATACCCACAATGTTCACCTTCTTCAAAATTGTTTACAAACAATAGTATATAGATTTGTCAGATTAAAATCAGCTGTTCGGTACAATTAATCATTACAGCTGTTCAATTTGATTAGGTGACAGAGTTCATTTGATATTAACTTACTGGATACTGACTGAGTGAGAATCAGGATGTCAAAATTTCAGTCTCGCTCAACATGCAGTTACACTTTCTTTCTAATTATCGACATACCGATAGTCCCTCTACGATTAACTCATTTATCACTTCGCGCAAAATACTTCAGCCGTTATCGGAATAACTTTTCTTACAGAATGAGGTGTGAGCATTTCATGTCCTATCGGGTTCTGTTGGCTGTGTATATATACGTACATTGTAGATGTAATGCATAATTTGAAAATATGAAGCTTTGATGTGAATTTTTGATATAAAACGCACAGAATAATGCAGTATACGCATCACCATTCGAAAGATTGCATTCTAAAGGTATGATAACCTTGTCTTTATTACATTAATAAGACATTTGTAAAGATAAAATTGTAATGAAAAATGAAAACATTTGAAAATACAAATTTTAAATTTGACTTTTTGGTATGAACATCCTCAAATCATGCAAAATCGGTACTACCATTCGACAAAAGAGACTCGAAATATGAAGTAGCCATATTTTCACAAAGTTTTATCCTTCGGAACATGGGAAATTTCAGGGGGGCCATAAAGTGCCCCACCCCGGTCCTACCACGCTGATAATTGCCCGGTCCTGATAGGGTTAATGTATTGTGCATGCCTCAAGTTAAATATCTGAATTTCCTTGTTGTAACATTCTCAGGAGACCGCAGGGGACTTGGCCTAATGACTCAATATGTGAAGAATAGAGTCGTCGTATTTTTCTTCAAAAGCCATTAAAGACATATTCTGGCGATAAAAATGCAGATTTGATACAAATTTGTCTTGATATGATTCTTGGCATACTTGAGTACAATTCACCTGTCTTTGTATCGTTTAACGATAAAGAAACGAAAAATTGAGAAAATTCGTCGTCGTTGCCGCGACATTATGTGACCTTAATTGTGACTGTGGAAGTGCCCAGCAGATTTTCAAGCAACTCGAGAACATCCTCGTAGGTTACGGAATGATTGAGGTTGAATGCTAGGAATGACATGACCATAACAGTCACTGCCTGAATAAATCCATCACACTCCATAGGAAATCCATTGATATTGACTTGATTCGATTTTTCATTTATATGGATTCCTTCGCTTTCCGAGAAGAATGATGAAGGGTCTACCCGCAGACGAATTGCAGCGTACCGCAAACCCAGGATTCTCTTCTCACCTGAAATATGAATACATAATTGAGTACATATAGAAGCCAACATCGACAAGCACATGACACGGGATAATCGTACAAGGTTGATCAAAGGAGTATTTCTTACAAAGCTATACTTAGGAATTTTCTAAAAAAAAATGGAACAACACAGAAAGTTTATTTCGTGTGAAAATGACTTCACGGAGCCGTTCCGAAACCTATTATTGTACATACATATTTTCAACTGAGTTGGTTATAAATTAAAAAGTTTTCTTTAAGGAGAGGAAATAGTTACGACAATCATGTCAGGCTGGTTTGAATTTAGTGTATATTAAGGAGAAGTTATAAAAAAGATGAAATGGAGAATGCAACGTACCAAGTTAACATAATTATATTTGATGGTCTATTTCTAAATTTATCTGCTTCCATGTCCGTATGAATAATTAGGCAAGAGAAGTTAGATTATGACCACTTTTTTGGCGCATTCGAATTGAATTAATTTCCACTATTCCTTTGTTCGTCTCACACTGATATTGTAAGTTTAGTGGTAGCTACAGAAATTATCTAGTATCACTAAAATTGCTTAACTAAATTGAAGCTCTGCTTTCATGAGGCAAGACAATGATCTCATTTCAGCTACAAAAATAACTTTCATAAAATAATTATCTGACAACATTAATGTCATGCATGGTTACATAAATGCATAATCTCCCTTTTAATTAGTGAACAAAAATAATCGAATATAAAATCAATAACTTCATTGACCAAAGCTTTCTAGTTATATAACCTAACTTCAGGGACAAAAACCAATAGTGGAAATAATCATTCTGCTAAATCATTCAAAATTCAAATAAGGTTACAAATCACCCATTGCCAACAAAATCTTACTACAAGTTTTGCAATAAAGAAATCCAAACCTAAACTATGACATTATTTATGTGATACACTGCATTTAAGCAGTCATGAAATATGAGATCACATGTTATAGACGAGTGATTATTTTTGATTGATCATGTCCAAGTAAAATGTTAATTTAAAAACTGATCGAAATGACGCGAAAGTACAATTACATCGCCAAATCTTACCGTCATCCCGGGGCTCATACAGGAACGGCTTAGCGTTGAAGAATTGTTTCATCGTTGATTTCAGGTCATACAATTTCAGCAGTAGGCTAGCCATCTTGAATTCGATGTCCTCGTAGAAAAAGGCTGAATTTACGGCTTTATAGGCACTGAGGGGATTACTAGCGTAGGTATTGAGCGTTAGTGATGCTTCGAAATACATCTGCAATATAGCACAAAAAAGGATTTGTGACGTTTTGTATTGTATCAATGCACATGCACGAATAATACGGTATGTAATTTGTCATTAAGTGTGTAAAAATTAAAGCGTGTATCTTTAAAAATTTAAAATCAAAAACACAGCCTATGTGCCTATATTTGCAAATATTTGTAAGCATCCATTCGGATCTGCAGTAAAGGAAACTTGCAGAAATCTTCTACTTCAGATGTCCCTGACACCCCTGGAACTGTCACTTAACACTAGGATGGCTGAAGATTTATATACCTAGGATAGCGGAGAAGTCGAAAGCGAATTTTCGCATTATTTTGCCTCCAAATCAACGTAGCTTGGGTCCACTACCTGCAAGCACATGGCTTTTCCAAATTTGACTGTTTTCTGTTGTCACTGCAATGTACTGAGATCAATATTCCTGTGATGGGCCTACTTTAGGCCTACTAAATCACGTTTCCTATGTATTTCGTACCATTTGAAGTGCATTATTATATGTCGGTTTCTCTTTACTAAGTTTGAAGCAAATTTCCCCAAATAGCATAGGAATAAAAAGAAAATTGATCTGAAACATTTTTGTATTTGACAAAAGAAATCAAGTGTGGCAAAGACGGCGCACCATGTCAATTAGGAAATTGGAAAAAACTAGCAGTTTTTGCATGTACAGATGGTAATTCGATTTGAATTGGTCTTGCTGCAGGAGCCACACGTAGGTTTCAAACAGACTTTGCAAATTGTGACTGTCATATTTTTGCATTCTCTAGTAGATTGACATTGACGTCTGTGAGGCATCACATCATCTGGAATATCTAAAGCACACGAAGGTCTTTGTTGCCTCTTTTGATGATAGTCCTCCGACAGCTGCTTGCACAGATTCAAGATGAACTGACGTCGAGAAATAGCCTCACCGGTCACTTTCTTGAAGACAATCCAAGCATTTACGGCTGCGATATCTAGCATATTGTTCCACACTGCAGCAGGCCATCGGAAACAAGGACTATGAGTAGAAAGCTGTTTAGACATCATGTCAAAGCAGTCAACACCGACTTTATCCTTGTTGTATGAAAGAATGATGGCGGGCTTTTTCTTCTCTGTGGTGGCATCAATTGTGGGAGATGAATGCATCGTAGACAATAGACATACGTTTTTGCCCTTTTCACATTGGTAATTTACAAATGTAGTGCCAGAAGCTTCATCGTAGAAGAATTCACTATTGAAGGGCAGATTTTTCTTCACATAAACCATTTCACTGCTCAACTCTTCTATTTTTCGAATTGTGTCCACAATTGTCGTTCTTTTCTCCTTTACCTTTGCTGCAGCAGTGAGTGACGTAAAAAAGTTATCCATGGTGATGTTGTAACCTTTTCTAATGATTGGCTGCGAAATCTTCATAATAACATGCTCTGCCAAAGGTAAATCACCTCGTTCGGCCTTCTCTTGAGCACCCAAATAAGGTATTATGTGTACAACATACTTCGAGTTGACTTCGCACAAAATTCAAAATTTAATGCCATATTTATAAGGCTTATTGGGCATAAAAACAATGAAACCACAACGAGTTTTCAGCGGCAGGACCTGCTCATCCAAAGTCAATGAATATTCCGGAATGTAAGATGATTGGTAATTTCCGGAGAATAAATCAAATACTTCACGAATTGGAGCAAAATTATCAGCACTTCTTGGTCTTCTGTTGGGCTTGTCATCAAAACGAAGATATCGGAGAATTTGCTTATATCTATCGCGCGCCATAGTTTGATGGAAAACATTAGGGCCGTAATATCGATTATATAGAAAATCAAGTAGATGATTCCTTCCATAGACACCACGTAGGTAAGTGAAGCTTACAAAAGCTTCTAATTCACATAAATCAAGCAGGAAATTAGTGTCACATCGTTGACCCTCCTCGACAGTATGTTGCAAAACTTTTCGTAGGATAGATTCACTGATGATCAGCTTCCAGGCCTGATACTCTGATTTCGCAGCTTGATGCCTACACGACGTCGGTACACCAGGATGGGCACTAAACACATTATGCGCAGAGATGCGACCGACGTTGAGAGATCTCGTCATTCTAGTCCACTTAGTACCATCCCGTCCAATAAGGCTGTCTTCCCTTGTAGCGGCATCAAAATTTTCATCTTCGGACACGAAATCTTCTTCACTTGACTCATAAGATTGTGGAACTGATGGTTCGTCTTCATTATCTGATATTTCACTCCCAGAGTCAACTACCATTTCGGCTACATCCACTGCGGCAAGCCGCCTCCGCCGAGAACTCGTGGCCATGACAAGCACAACAGTCAGAATGAAATCGCAGTGTGCTTCGCTTGCATGACACGCTCACAGAGATCAGATATCAATGCTATTGTTCACTCCCTACAGAGAACATAGATATCTGACAATCCGACCTCTATTGACGCGCTGAAGTGATATCAAGCTGCTAAGCAGAATCTTATTCTGTCTCATGCGGACAGAAAGAACCAAAGGGTCATAGATTGTGTCAATAGGGAGTCAATAATATCGTTTGACGAATACATATCATTGGTACAGTCGATATCGACTTTTTCGCCAATCTAGGTATATAGTCATCACGGCATTGCGCAACAACAATAATTACAAGGAAAGTGCAAATAGCCCAAAGTACTTTGACTAAAATAATTAATTTACATATGTGTTAGGATCATAGATCATATTTGGAAATACTGAGAATTTTTAGCATTAGTCAGCGAAAAGTCGATTTCGACTTTTCAGCCATCCTAGTGTTAAGCAAAAGCAATTGATTGGTTTTCAGATTTTAGCTACTTATAATATGTATACCTCTTCATATAGGCATACTATATACAAAAATATTTCATTCCTATTATATTTTTCGAAATATAGTGACAAATTCAAAATGTTCCACTTGTGGAACATTGGCGCCTTGGGCCTATACAAATTAGATCGCTGACAAAATATTTCGGAAGGATTTATAATGAAATATCTTGGTCTGCCTGTCAATCTGATAAGAATAATAATAAGTAAACCGTCTACGTTGTACTGGTACTGTCAGGCGCAACAGAATAGAAAAATGCCCTCTGATATCAAAAGAGGCGAGGGCAAAATCTCAGAGAGGATTTCATGAAAGTTACAGTGATTGTTCAGTCGTGGTCTGCCACTGGAACGATAATACCCCCGTTATAGTTGTCAGTTCAAATGAGGGCGTTACTCCTATCAGCCAGGCGACACGCTGGAGTCGAAGTGATAGGAAGAGAACTGCAATTCAACAACCAGCTATGATTGCCTCCTATAATTGTCACATGGGCGGAGTTGACCTATTGGACAGGTTTCTTTCGGATTATCGGCCTCAGCTGCGATCAAAGAAATGGTGGTGGTGGCTATTATTCGCAAATTTCATCAATATGGGCATGGTGGCTGCTTGGAGGTTACAAAGACACATTCAAGTCAATAGGCCTACATCTCATCTGGATTTCCGAAGGTTAGATCTATATTTTGTATTATCTTTTATTTTGAGTTAAAACTTAAAGATTTTGTTGTGTTAAATAAATAAATAAGACGTTTATTTCAAAAAGCCGAATAGAAATCGCGGGGTCTCAAGACATGAATATGAACATCAAATCAATTTAAAAAATACTAGAACTTAACATAGTAATTGTCATAAATCAATCAAAAAACAGTCAGAAAGTAGATGATACATACACATAACTTTACAATGTAAATCTGTTATTCGATAATTTGGTTATAGAGATGAAAAAGCTGTTACTGCTTATCGAAGTTGAACACAAATTGCTACAATCTAATAATAATGCATATAGACTTTTTAAGTCATCTTGTGGTTAGTCAATTATGCTCTCATTTTATCAAAATATGTACGTGAAACATTCGTTTTCTTTCAGAGAAGTTGTCAGATATCTTCTGAGTCTTCTGACTGTTCGAGAAATTCGACCTGGACCTTCACGAACACCTGCCCTCTCCACAAGACTTGGAAATGTTGGTCATCTTCCAATACCAGCCGGTAAACAGGGCCGCTGTAAATTATGCATTAAAAACACGAAAACACACATGCAACACTTTGTTCCATACAAGTTGCTTCGTCCAATACCATCTCTGAGCTCTGAAAGATGTTGCTGTTACCTAGTTTCAAAAAAAAATCATTGGTGATTATGTCTGTATTTTTCCTGTTTCGTTTACCAAAATACATCAAAATTCTTAATATACTACTTTTGCATAAAAATTAAAATTAACGTATAAGCATAGCATATTATTTTAATGTATAAACAAATATGTCAAATATAAGCAATCTGTCAAGCATAAACAAATATATTCTTATATAAACAATTCTTCAATTTCATTCTAAAACATTCTTATAATACAAACGCTTATATTCTTCAAAAATTCTTAAAAAAATGTATAGTCTCAAGGCGCCAATGTTCCACATGTGGAACATCATCAAAAACGATGAAATGAACATTTATTTTCGGTAAGATCGTCATAAAGTATCAAAACGTGATTGAATAATATAATATGGTTCCATTCAAATTTTTGATAATTACTTTCAAAAATAATTCGGCGCCTAATGGGTTAAGAGCCAGCATCAGATAAAGATACGAAGAGCGAGAAAAAAACCCGCTGATCAGGCAATTAGCAATTTCTTACCGAAACACCCATTCATAAGAATATCTGGAGTAAAACTGTTAATGTAGATCGATTCCAAGTGAATTCGTCTCGAATAGGTGTGGAGTCCCCGATGCAATACCTCCCACTCAACATCCATATCCTCATGTGGATGATGGATGTGGAAATGCTCGGCCACCGCACTGTCGAGCTTCTTACCGAACAGATGCTCCTTTACTCTTGATCCTATTGATCGCACTGTTTGTCTCACCTAATCTCATAACCTGCCGTGCGGTCGTATTTTTACATCTCTCCCGCAGTTAGAGAGTCTATTGCAAATATCTCGAGATCCAGCGCGTTGTGTGTGTTCTCCCTTATATCGTCGGATTTGTCTCGCCAAGATCTTCAAGTTGTTATCAAATTCGGTTCTCTACGATCATCGGTTCGGGCCCTAACCCCGAAAAACCGTATTTTGTCGATTCTACGGCTTTTTCGGGTCCAAGTCACTAGGGATTAACTTTTGGATCTCCAATTCTGGTATTTTCAAGATAAAATCGACCATTCTCTATCGATCGGTACCGGTTTTGATGGATTCCATGAATTTTTTGGATCACGCCATATTGGTCATAGTGCCTTCAGTGCTCTCCTTCTCTTCCTCAAGGTCGTTGTCTGTTAGAGTGTTGCGCTTTCGTGCTGTGCGTTGCCGCCGTCTCTATCTCATTCCGGGGTGACGTCATGGTTGTGCGCACGTCTATCTCGCTTCATCATTGCGTTCTGCCAGCAATCTAACATCGGTGTGGTGGTCTTCGGGTAGAAGTCCAGACATCGACCCTTGTATACCGGTGGTCGAACCCCACTGCGTACAACTTTTTTTCTGTGTAATTTCTTTCTTAATTCATCATCACTTACCCTTTTTCGCTTCACTTACACGCGTTGAACCCACACTGTCTTCCCCGCGCTCTTTCCGAGGTACTTGCCGTGCTCTCTCTCTTATTTACTCTTATTCTTTTGTTCTCTGGTCCTGTCTGTTTGACTCACCAGTTATCCAGCTACTGGCTAGCTCCTCAGTTTTAACTTAGTTCTTTCGTTCTGAGGAGTTGAAGCTGGGACATTCCCATAACGATGTCTACATGTTTCATAATTTTAATAAACTTATAGTTAATAAGACTTAAGGTTTGTCCTTAAGAGGACAGGTGGTGCGTTCCCACCGGCAGACATTAAACGTTCAAGGCGCGTCAAACTTTTGACTATCCTAGGACTACATTTTAGAGCCAAACTTGACGAGATCGGTGTGGAGGACCTTCCCACTAGTCCATTTTTCACTCAGCGCTTCTAAAGCGGGGCTGGACCTTACCCCTAATGGTCCTCTGACTTGTGATCCTCGACAAATGCATGAATGCATGAAGGTCTTTAAGCACAAAGACTTGACGGATCTGATTGCGTGCCGGGCGGACCTACCCGGGGGTCCATAACATAGCGCTATACGGGCTGGACTTCACCCTTAAGTGTACGAGATCGTACAAGGCCGCTTAACAAGTGATCTCCTTGGTCAAAGTTTCAGGCTCGATTGATTAGGAACTTATATATAAATAGACACTTAGTAATCACCATGTCAACCCCATGGAGACCAGTAACCGACACAATCCATTCATCACACTAGGGTAGTTAGCGATAAAAAAAAAGAACAAACGTTAAAACAAATAAAACAATAGCCAGTCGTCAGCAGGTACCCGCCTGGTTGCGTTTCGGCCCCTCTACCTGAACGCTCAAGCCCAGGCGGGCGGGGCCCCGCATAAACTTATATGCGGCTGGCATTCTAAAATCAATACAGTAATGATATGTGTAATAATAAGTAATACTGATAGTAATAGTAAAAACAAAAACAAAACAACCGCAAAAGACGGATACATCCAAAACAAACTAAAATATATGTGTGAAATACTGAAATGGTATAACCAATAAAAAAAAAATGTTTAGAAAACAGTGTTAATTATATTGTTTAAAATGCGCACTGCGATGTCAGCTGCCTGGCTGAGAAATATCCAAACTTGACTAGAAAATTGTTATGACCGGTTAGGATTTTCTCAGTACATGCCTTCATTTTAGACTTACAATATCCTCTGCTGCTCATCACAAAAAGTGTCATATTAATTCGTTTAATTAGATCTTCAAGATGTGAGCAGATGCGACAATAACGTAAAACCTGGCCGGCAAATACATTAATTCCCATGTTATAAGGTATTGCACTGTCTGGAAATGTCAACAGAACAACAGGGAAATCAAAATCTTCCACTTTATGATATATTGAGGTTCGAAGACCGTCACTACTAGATTGGAGTCTCACATCGAGGTAAACAACTGCTTTGTCATTGACTCCGTTTCTATCTGCAAGAAGCTCCATTGGGTAAATTTTCGGAATTAAGGTATTGAAATGCTTGTAATTTATTACGCATATATCGTCTATATATCTCGAAGTGTTTGACAATAATTTAGCTAGTCCAAACTTTTTATTTTTAACCAATTGTTTCATAAAAGCAAATTCGCAATTTAACAGAAACAAGTCGGCAAGTAAAGGACTGCAATTCCCTCCCATTGGTACTCCTCGAATTTGTCTGAACACGTAACCGGAAAAAGAAATGTAGACTTCAGACACTATAAAATCAATAGCCTTCTTAAAAGAGTCCACGTCATAACAAGAATACCCCTTATATTTGATTTTGGAGAAAAACGACTTCTCATATCCTACACACAAGTATCTACGATTAGTGGAATTGAATGTGAGATCAAGGATGGAAAAAATATTATTCTTGATAGCACCTTGATCTAAGTTTGTATAAAGAGTAGAGAAGTCAAAAACTTGCATAGAGTGGACGTTCACGTTAGAAATATTCCTCAAAAAATCTTGAGTCGAGGCTACACTCCAAAAATAAGAATAACCAGTATTACTCCTGATTGACTCACAGTATCTATGGAAATTTTCTCTTATCACTTTCAGACCTTTGTTGATATTCACCGATAACTTTTTAGTTGTACAATTTCTGGCTCCGGCAATGAATCTAAACTTATAAGGATTTTTATGCAATTTTGGAATCCAGAAAAGTTTTGGTAGTTTAAGGTCCTTGTCACTAACATTAATATTAAAGTTTGATTTCATATCTTTAACGTGTTTAGTAAGGACTTCCTTATCAGAAATAAGCTCAGGTTTATAAGTTGCATTGCCTACTGCAGTGGAAGAATCTATGTCAAAACCAAGCTCGTCCATCAGGATTTTGAGATAGAACTTTTTACATATGAAACTAAAGTTGTTGGATGCTTTATCGACAGGAACGACTATCAAGTTTTTATGGAGATCTTGCAACTCCATATCAACACAAACGTTGCTGCCATTATCTTTCCCACCCAACTTCTTACAACGAAAGATGCGGTGCTTTACTAACATCATGACCCTGTTTTTCCAAATAGAGAAGTCATCAACTTTTAAGTGAAGGCGACTGGACACACGAGATATATGATTATCTATGGAATCGCTGATCTCTTTTTGAATGGATTTCCATGATATTGACCTAGACAATCTGTGTTTAGTGCCATACGCGAATATAGCTCTGAGACCTGGATCATTTAATTATATCTAAATTACCGGTAAAAACATGCCCATAAGGCTCATAAACAAAACTGGTCATCGAGTCACAGCTGCAATCGCTCTGTAAAATGCCAACAACTTCCTGAATTGTCAGGCTATTAAGAAACTTATTATAATTGAAGAATTTCAAACAAATAGGGTTATTAAGCTTATGGTACACTTTGGGAGGATATAGATGTTTCGCTTTTTCTGGAACTAAAGCACAGACACTTTTATCATTAAATACAGAAGGTAAATGAAGTTTGTCAACTAAATGAGACTTGAAAGGAATCACTATATGCGTTTTGTCTTCGGTAGAGCTATCCCTCTTGTTTCTATATAATTTACTATGAACATATGTTGTCAAAACGAAAGATAGGTCATTCGACTGATCAAGAAGCCTAGAATACATAATTTTAAGCATGCTATCACTAATCGATTTCAAGCAATTATAGAAATGTCTTATTTTGTTGCTCTTCATCAACTCTTGAAGCTCCTTGAGAATATCCTCACAACTATTAGATGGAGGATATTTCTTTCTACCCGACTTCCTAAGGCCATGGCTTCTCTTACGTCTGCTAATAGGAGAAGTAAAAAATGAAAATGAATTTGCAGTGTTCTGAGAGGCGCAACCTCCGCCTAACACTCTGTCATTCAAACCCAAAGGATGCAAGGTGTTCAGCGTTCTTATATGAAAATCTTCCTTACTGTTAAGCTCGAAGGCAATTTCTGTATCAGATTTATTACGAACATCGACAAAGTCAATAATTTGTATACTTACATCATCCCAACTGTGATTAGAGCTATTAAAATGATTACTTAAATACGTATTGAGATGATTCTTTTGAACAGACTGCCGATGCCCATTAAGTCTACAATGTAATGGCTGTTTTGTCTGTCCAACATACTGGACCCCACATGATTGACATGTGATCAAATATATTACATGCCTACTCTTACACGAGAAAATACTAGGATAATTTAAAACGAACCGTCTGCCGGTACTAAAACTCTTAAAAGTAGTATTAGTGTCAAGAGATTTACAACATAGGCATCTTTTGCTGCCACAGACATCAACACTACTGACGCATGTGGAGGGCGCTATCCACTCCTTCGCATTAACGTCATACACTTTAGCTTTTTTACCATATTTCAAATGCCAGGACCCCATACTAAGCAAGGAAGCCTTTCAGAGGTTGGACTTTAGATCCTTGCTGTCTAATTGGTACTTAGACCTAACACAACTACCGATGTCATTAATAAACCGCTATAAGAATGTGAGGCTTTCGCCTGCCAGCAGAGGTCCAGTAGCGGGGTCATAAACCACCAGCATCTGCAGACTTACTGTGTTAGCAATTGAAGCTGGGACATTCCCATAACGATGTCTACATGTTTCATAATTTTAATAAACTTATAGTTAATAAGACTTAAGGTTTGTCCTTAAGAGGACAGGTGGTGCGTTCCCACCGGCAGACATTAAACGTTCAAGGCGCGTCAAACTTTTGACTATCCTAGGACTACATTTTAGAGCCAAACTTGACGAGATCGGTGTGGAGGACCTTCCCACTAGTCCATTTTTCACTCAGCGCTTCTAAAGCGGGGCTGGACCTTACCCCTAATGGTCCTCTGACTTGTGATCCTCGACAAATGCATGAATGCATGAAGGTCTTTAAGCACAAAGACTTGACGGATCTGATTGCGTGCCGGGCGGACCTACCCGGGGGTCCATAACATAGCGTTATACGGGCTGGACTTCACCCTTAAGTGTACGAGATCGTACAAGGCCGCTTAACAAGTGATCTCCTTGGTCAAAGTTTCAGGCTCGATTGATTAGGAACTTATATATAAATAGACACTTAGTAATCACCATGTCAACCCCATGGAGACCAGTAACCGACACAGTCCATTCATCACACTAGGGTAGTTAGCGATAAAAAAAAAGAACAAACGTTAAAACAAATAAAACAATAGCCAGTCGTCAGCAGGTACCCGCCTGGTTGCGTTTCGGCCCCTCTACCTGAACGCTCAAGCCCAGGCGGGCGGGGCCCCGCATAAACTTATATGCGGCTGGCATTCTAAAATCAATACAGTAATGATATGTGTAATAATAAGTAATACTAATAGTAATAGTAAAAACAAAAACAAAACAACCGCAAAAGACGGATACATCCAAAACAAACTAAAATATATGTGTGAAATACTGAAATGGTATAACCAATAAAAAAAAAAATGTTTAGAAAACAGTGTTAATTATATTGTTTAAAATGCGCACTGCGATGTCAGCTGCCTGGCTGAGAAATATCCAAACTTGACTAGAAAATTGTTATGACCGGTTAGGATTTTCTCAGTACATGCCTTCATTTTAGACTTACAATATCCTCTGCTGCTCATCACAAAAAGTGTCATATTAATTCGTTTAATTAGATCTTCAAGATGTGAGCAGATGCGACAATAACGTAAAACCTGGCCGGCAAATACATTAATTCCCATGTTATAAGGTATTGCACTGTCTGGAAATGTCAACAGAACAACAGGGAAATCAAAATCTTCCACTTTATGATATATTGAGGTTCGAAGACCGTCACTACTAGATTGGAGTCTCACATCGAGGTAAACAACTGCTTTGTCATTGACTCCGTTTCTATCTGCAAGAAGCTCCATTGAGTAAATTTTCGGAATTAAGGTATTGAAATGCTTGTAATTTATTACGCATATATCGTCTATATATCTCGAAGTGTTTGACAATAATTTAGCTAGTCCAAACTTTTTATTTTTAACCAATTGTTTCATAAAAGCAAATTCGCAAAAAAAGGGCTGTTCTTCCAACCCTTTTAAACCCTGCCCTTCTGGCTCGGTTTTGTTTGGTTGCCGGTCCCTCCTCCGGTTTTTTTTAGGGTTTTTCTTTTTTCGATGTCTGAGGAGCCTGCTTTTGTACTAGTATCTGGTGGTCTCCTTGATTGAACTGGGTTCAAATCTTTGCTTGAACTTTTAAAATCAACACAAGACTCCGTATTTTTGTGGTATTTCCTTTTTGCAACTGCAAATAGTCTATCAAGATTTGAAGGCAATAGAATGAGCAGCAACAACGCCTTGTGTGACGATATGCCAAGTGGCATAAAAATGGTTCATTGGAATGTCTGTAGCATGTGCCCTACTGGTGATAACACAACCCTGGACCAATTGAAAATGACTTTGTCTTCAGGAGGTAAGACCTGTCATGTGTTGGGCATCACGGAGACATGGTTGAATCACAACTATGGCGACGGGGAGATATTGATCAATGGCTACCACAGGCCTCTCAGAAAAGATCGAGCGAATAAAGGTGGGGGCGGAGTATTGATGTACATTCAAGAAATGTATGGCTATGTCCGGAGAGCAGATCTTGAAGATGACAACCTTGAAGCGATATGGGCGGAGATCAAATGTCAAAGTGGAAAACCCTTATTGATTTGCACCGTCTATCGACCTCCAAACGAACCATTGACGGCTTGGTTAGACGCATTTGATATCATTATCGCAAAAGCTTTTTTAGAGAATAAAAGCTTATTAATTATGGGAGATTTGAATGTCAATGATTGTGTCAGAAATGATGAATTTAGTAAATTGGAAAATCATTTCATGTTATACTCAATGAAACAAATGGTGAAGGAACCCACTCGAGTCACGACTTCGAGTTCATCCATTATCGATCATATGTGGATCACTGATGATCTGTTGATCCGTGGTGTCAAGGTCCCCAAGATTGGATTAAGTGATCATTTTCCAACATGTATTTCAATAAGTGGAAGGTTCCGAGGTGGCAACATGCACAAGGTGATATCCTACCGGTCGTACAAAAATTTTGACGGGATCGCCTTCAAGCAGGATCTCCAAACTGTACATTGGTCTGTTTTAGACATGTTTGATGATCCGAACGACGCTCTCGCACTTTGGCACAAGATGGTAATGGAGGTTATCAATAAACACGCACCAATACGTGAAAAAAGAATCAAAAGAGACTGGCAACCCGAGTGGTTCACGAAAGAAATTAGAGAATTGATGCGAAAGCGCGATTACAACAAAGCCAAGAAAGAGTACGACCTTTATGGTCTCTATAGAAACAAATGTGTTGCTCTTATTCGCAAAGCGAAGCAGGACCACTATAAGAATCTTATAGAGACCAGTGCAACAGACACCAAAAAGTTGTGGAATCACCTGAAAGGTCTGGCGCCATCAAAGAAGTCCGCTACCATAACATCTATGAACATAAATGGCAATCTATCAGAAAATCCCACCAAAATTGCAGACGAATTAAACAAATTCTTTGTGACTGTGGCAGAAAGACATTCTACAAAAGCCAATGGCCATGGCATAAGCAACATTCTAAATACGCTGCGTCTGTACGTCTCCAGGTTCAGTCCGGATCAGTTCCAAATACCTCAAATTACCATTTGCGAAACTGAATGTTTGATCAAAGAATTATCGTCAAATAAAGCAACTGGATTGGACAATATTCCTCCCAAGTTACTCAAGTTGGGCTGTGTAGAACTGGCACCATCATTGACAACGATTATCAATTTGAGCCTAACTTCTGGAATCTTCCCCAACATGTGGAAGCAAGCCCGCGTATCTGCAGTACACAAGAAAGGCGATGTCAATGACATGGAAAATTACAGGCCGATATCAGTGCTACCAATAACAAGTAAAATCATCGAAAGACATGTACACAAACATTTATATCTGCATATGCATCCGATGTTGCATGTCTCCCAATCTGGTTTTAGAGAAGGTCATTCATGTGAAACAGCTTTAATCAATATGTTGGATCAATGGACGAAGAGCATTGATGATGGTGATTTGAATGCAGTTATAATGTTGGACCTTAAAAAGGCCTTTGAGTTGATAAATCATGAGCTTCTGTTGGAAAAACTTTTGGCCTATAACGTCTCAGAGCTTTCATCTACTTGGTTCAAATCCTACTTGCAAAACAGGTACCAAGTTGTGTCTCTTCAAAATGGACTATCAGACAAGCTCTCAGTACCCAGCGGAGTGCCTCAGGGGTCTATAATCGGCCCACTGCTCTTTATCATCTTTGTCAACGACCTACCCTTACATCTATCTGCCAGCAATATCGTTGACATGTATGCTGATGACACAACCATTACTACCACCGGAAAATGCCTAGATGATGTGAAGGGCAATGTTGATACTCTAGGCAATGAGGCGGAGTCCTGGTGTAAGGGCAACTGTATGGCACTGAACATGGAGAAGACAAAGGGCATGCTTATTACAACTCGGCAAAAACGGCGGCGACTCAGTAAGGATGAGATAACCACATTCTCCCAAAGAATATCTTTGACTGACAAGCACAAAGTCCTTGGAGTTATAGTCGACCAAGATCTGACATGGAATGAGCACGTTCAATATGTTGCTCGGCGTGTGAGCAGCTATGTTGCCTTGTTGAGAAGGATAAAGCAATTCTTGCCAATTCGTGTGCGGAGAATCTTCTTCATGGCCTACATACAATCTTGCTATGACTTTTGTTTATCGGTGTGGGGTGCTTCCTGTCACATAACGAGAATTGAGAAACTCCAAAAGCTTGCAATCAGAGTTGTGCTTGATCGCCCAAAACGTGAAAGCTCCAAACCTTTATTCAAAGAAATGCACATTATGCCCATGAGCACTCGAGTCGACTTTAGGCAGACTCTACTTGTGTATAAAGCCCTAAATCAGTTAGCACCAACTTATTTACAACGCATGTTTTTACGCAAGGAACAAGAGAAAAAGACACGATCTGTAACACAAGGAGACCTGTGTATTCCCAAAGTTAGAACCAAACTAAGAAAGATGACGCTTGTGGTTCGAGGTGCAGAACTCTATAATTCCTGCAATCGTTGTGTCCGAGAGGCTGACAGTGTTTTGAAATTTAAGCGAAACTATATATGTGATTTCTTCAAAACCTTCTAATTGATGTTCATTCTCTTTTATCTACCTAATCATGTTTTTCTGTATGCTAGAGGACCATTGTAAATTAGCTATTGCTACCAGTGTTATCCTCTTAAAATAAAGATTTTATTATTATTATTATTATTATTATTATTATATTAGCCGCCAATGCGCCTCACCGTAGCCGACAGATGCGCCTCACAAATGCCAATGCGCCTCAGACTGGTAATATTAGCTGCCAATGCGCCTCACAGTTGCCAATGCGCCTCGCAGTTGCCAATGCGCCTCAATCAATAGTTATGATAACTAACTGCTTTTGCGCCTCGGTCGTCTGATATTGTCAAAACATACGTTGTAATGTTAAAAATGACTTAAATTTGGGAAAATTATTCTTCGCAGAGTAGCCAAGATGATCATAGATTAAAAAACTAACGGAACAGGCAAAATTATCTGTACAGATGAATGAAGTTGCGGTTTTTTTTCTCGCCAACTCAGCTTTCCAAACCTTTGAAGAAGCAATAATCTTCCTCACCAACTGAACGTTCTGAATCATGTGAAAGAGCACCAATTTCGGCATTATCCTTACATATATACTCAAAGCTTCTACAATAATATTGTCTGCAGAAAAACTGAATAACCGAAGTGTACGGTATGTGAATCAGTATCAACCATTCCTGAAATGGAAAACATTTATCACTTACTTTGCAATGAGCGATCCATATCCCATGGAAATTCAATAAAAGGTGACATGTAGATTAACGTTATTTGACTTTGACTATGCCATAACAATGATAGATTAGGTGTATATGAAAATCTATCAGAGAATGGTTATGTAAAGATGATAACGTTTAATGTGCTGATCAATGTCATCATGCCTCGAAATGATCCCAGGATTAACAGCAGGATGACTCAATGCTGCTAAAACCAAAACATTCTGAGGCATAGACATAATTATACAAGAAAATAATTCAGTGCTGGAATCATGATTACAGAATTACGGAAGTACTCTGAATATTTCACGCTTCGGAAGCAAGTTCTGAATATTTCTGGACTTGGAGGAATGTCTTATGCGTGCTCAGATAGAACAGATTGAAATATATGTGTTTTATAGACAGAACAGAGTAACTATTAAAATTAACTCATCACCTTTTCATGAGAGGCTCTCAGTGTAGATACGCACATAAATCTCTTTGGCTATATATGATGTTCATGAGTTTCAAGCAAGTGGATGACATTCACTACTACAATTCTCTCTTTAATCAAGTATTAACATCAGAAAGGCTACATTGAAGATTCTATTTCAATATTATTCTCTAGATTATTTTTTATAATATGAAATAATGTACGTGACTGTAAATAACAAGATATATACATTCCTCAGTATCAATATACTTGCAGTTTAAAAGATGTAGGAGTTGATATCCGTCAGCTTCACTTTCCTCTTAGCAAGTCTGTCACGCAAGGGCAAAAGAGGGATTTCATCATCATGTACTTTCCTTTTCCTTTCGAAGTTTTCTTTACCTTTCTTCTCAGCTACTTGTATTTTTTTTACCCTGTACACCGCCAGCATCGTCTCCTTCTTGGTCGTCACAAACTTCTTCATCATCCTTTTCTGCTTCGTCATCCTTTCCTGTTTCGTCATCATTTTCTTCTTCGTCATCATTTTCTGCTTCGTCATCCATTTCCTCGTCGTCATCTAACACTTCAGCGGCTCCTTTATCATCACCGTCCAAATCGACCTCATCTTGCTCTCCCGTTATAAAAGCGAAGTATTCTGAAAAAAACATACAGAGTCTACATTATAGTGATATAACTGGGACATCTGTACTACCACAGAAAATGTAGCACGAGTCGAAGCCGAGTCTTTTGAAAAGGGTGAAGGCAGATGGACGTGGGGATACAGAGCACTATGACCAAATACATGTAGATGAAAAAGACTTTTCATTGATTTCAAGCAGGCTTGACATAAATGTACCACAACAACTTCAGTGGCTTGTATTTGTCGTTATTGGTTTAATTTTTTTGTAAGAAGAGGGAATGAAAATCTGGATGGAATGACAAAAGATGATTTTGGGTTCAAATTAGCAGAAAATGGAAAGATATACATATATCTGAAAAAAGATGAGCTAACCAAAAGCCATCGTCAAAATGATCCAGAGAAATCTAATGTGGGATTTATCGTTGAAACCAATTTATTTAATTGTCGGTATTCTATAGTATTGCATTACATCAAAAAATTAAATCCTCTAAACAAGTATTTTTGGCAACGTCCGAGGGTTCATTTTGTATTGACGACGAAACTTGATTTGAAAAGAGAAAGATTGATGTAAATACTATCAAGGGTTACATGTCAAACAGAAGTAAATTTTGCAATTTAAGTAAGACTTACACTAATCATTGTCTCAGAGTTTCATGTTGCTCTATACAGTATTATGTACTAAACATGCTGAAAATGATATAAAAAGCGTAAGTGGACATGTTAGCAATTCTGGGTTGGTATACATGTATACTGTACAAACGAGTTCAGCAGAAGAAATAAAATTGAGATGGCAATGGATTTAGCCAAAGCCATGAATAATCATAAAAAAACAGATAAATGATAAAGAAACAGATGAACTGATGAATGATAAAAAAATGACCAATAGCTTCTTAACGAAGCGATCAAAATTGATACATCTACAAACATAAAGAACACATTGAATGAAAAAATTCCAGGAGTATGCTATTTCCATCAATGCAATGTGACTGACTATTAACATGAAACGTTAAATAACATTATCTATTTCCTTCCTGGTGTAGGCTATATCTTTTTATACATTGCTCAGCGTTGATTGATAACCAACTGTTATTTATAGAATTTGCTAGTTTATGAAATACACCGGGTAATTATTTCACATAATTCACCCGATTTTGTACATAGATACAGTTTTATCCATTCTCAATTTACTTATGCCAAAGATATCATCTAGGCTTACATGCAATTTGAGTGCATTGTAGGGTAAAAAATGTAGCATGGTAGCCCATTGGATAATATGTATTTTGATTCATAGAAATTTCGTTCTACATCACAAATTAAACCATAGTGAAGAGGGAGTTATCTGTAATACGGGATATAAAACTATGGTTATCTCGCGCTTCCGGGATATATTTTAAGCACTTTAACACCATAGCACTAAAATGTCTATGGTATACGAGTTATGCCATAGAACGTAAAAATATCAAAATACATCCGAAAAATGTAGATGCGTAACATCGAAACTCAACTCCAGTAAAATGTATACGGTAAGTCAATTGTTATTTTTTATAATGACATTACAACCATTGTTAAAATTGAAAGTTATGTTTGGTCTCATTGCAGTTGATGCATTCGTTGTTGATACGCTTGCCATTTCACAAATTTTCTTACTATCTAAAATAGCTGAGCAGTTCGACAACAGACAGTCGTTAGTTCGTTTGTAGTTGCGAACTCCAACAGCACTTTGATGCCCGGTGTGCTCCATGATGAGTTGTTCATCGACATTCGATTGATATAGGCGACTCGCACAGGTAGTTCTGAGACTATGGTTAGTTTTTCTGCCATCAATTCCAGACAGAGAACAGATGTCTTTCATAAATTTACTCAATGAAGTTTTGCCAATCGGTCTGGTTGAAAACCAGCATCCATCTTTCGGTTCTTTGAGCGGCTGCAGATAAAATCGCGTTGTTCTTTTCGGTCGAACTGAGATAAACTTCGTGAAAAGATCGATGTGACTTTTCCTCCTGTCGCTTGAAACATTTTCAAAATGAACAACTTTCTTTGGAGATTTTCGCATATCCCTTAAACCTCCACTAAATGTCTTCGAAAATTTCTCACTGTAAATGAGGCAGCGTTTACCGTTTCTTTCTGTCGCTTCGAATTGGTCAATTGTCAACTCAGTGTGCTCACTTCCACCTCTTAAAGCGAAATGTATTCCATTTAGGTAGAACAGCGTCTTGATTAGCTGCGAAGGACTTTCATCTCCGAAAACAGAAGTCCACATCTTCTTTTCTTCCTCTTCTGAAATGATTTCTGCGTGTTTGCGCTGCAGCCCTACACCATTTCTCGCAGCGATCTTCATCGCAGCATCCAAACTTCGTGTTATGAGATAAAACTTATGTTCTTTGAAAAAGTCCACACTTCGATTACCATCCAGATTGATGTGATGCTGAATCCCGGAAATAATGCTGACGAGACTAGTTGGAGAATAGCATCCTCCGCCATCCTTTCTTGTTTCATGAATGAAGCGAGATACATTGTCAATAAGTTGTTCATCGGTCAAATTTTGTACTTGCACATCTGCATTGAACCTTTGCTTATACCAATACGTAAACATATTGATCGCCCCCCTATCACGTTTGACTGTGTTCTTCAGGATTACCTGATTGTTCGTGTCATTAATGCTGTCAATTTCAACAAATCTGTGCTGTTGCTGATTTTTGCTTGTTGTTGGCATTTGGTTGTTCATATCAGGAAATTGAATTTCACTAAAATTGCAATTTTGGTCGTATGATGTTTCATTTATCATTCGTTGAATTTGCTCTTCGGAGAGTCCGCTGATCACAGGATGCCTATCAAAATTCAGCATACCATTCCAAGCCATGGCTTATGATTAAATGACTAAGCGCAATCTCATAATATTCTTTGAAATTTGAATGTAGTATTGAATGAAATAGCGTCCGGGATTTATTTTTTGTCCGGGATATATTTAAATAGATCCCTGAAGAATCATATGAATCATATGGTTTAACATAGATAACTCATGACCATGGAGTGAGATATCAAACTTAAATCCCTCCAGCGTCATGAGTTATCTACTACATGTAGAACGCATAGTTTAACATAGTGGAAATAGGAAGAGAGTTCGATGATATGTAATTTGTATTTCTCTTTCCTATTATATTTTGAAAAACAAATGTAAGAATAAAAATATCTCTAAGAATGAGATGGACAAAATCTATGTACAATCTATTCAGAGGCGCTGTTTGACGTGGGTTTCACGTCATAAAAATCATCGGCTGTCTTCTCAGAGTGCATTAATGGCGTTGATAGGTTGGAATAGTTGATTATCCTCACATTGGGTTGTTCTACAACGAAAACAATGGGAATTGCATACTGGCATTTAATCTGGTGGATAAGTACAGGCATCACAGCAAAAACCATGCAAATAAACAGTTTTAACTGAAACATACTCTGACCTTTACTATCTGCGGTAGCTTCCATCGATGAAATTTATCGTCAATAAAATAACCGAGTTTTCAACTAAAAATCATTTTGATACAATCCTTAAACATATTTTTCTTTTCCAATATGGTACAAAAGTAAAAAGGCTCCTAATTTTCCGTCTTTTTAGGGATTTCCGTCTTTTTCAAGATTTGGATCATTCTCGAGATTGATGCAAATATACGCTAAAAGATAGGGGTAAGGTGTAGGCTACCTCTCCCAATCTGAAATCTTTTCAGAAATCTGTTCATTATGTTTCCTGTTACTTGAGGAAGAAAGGCAGAATGATAAGATGAAGATGCGAGTTGGAGAAGTAAGGAATGATCAGAAGAAGATGCGAGTTGGAGAAGTAAGGAATGATCAGAAGAAGATGCGAGTTGAAGAAGCATGGCAAGATCAGAGGAAGAAATGTGAATTGAAGAGGGGCAGAATGATGTGAGGAAGATGCGTGGTGAAGAAATGGTGCAGAATGATGATAGGAAGATCTGAGTTGAAGAAGTAGGACATAATCAGAAAATGAATGTTGATACGCAGATATCTCTGAAGCAGACATCTCTAAGCTTCTTCTAGTGACGTTTAGGTGATGCCGCTTCTTCTCGTGGTTTTCTTCAGTTTGCAGTAACCATCTTCCGACAGAGTTTAGTCTTTTTTAGTAGATTCTATCTCCTTTGTTTTGTTTCTGTACTCGAGAGAAAAGTACACTGCTTCCACCAAAGAAACCAATAGTGATTTCTGATACAGCATTTGTTAGTAATTTGCATTTTAGATAAAAGATAAGTTATTTTATTGCATTTTTAAGCTAGGTATGTTGCTTGTTCAGGAGATGCCTATTTCTCACCAATTTCAGTAAAATGACATTGAAGTACGTCAAAAAATTTCCGCCTTTTTTCGTCTCCTGTTAGATGCCCTGGGTAAATTGGCTTCAAACCATCCGCCGTCCTCGAATTTGGCGCGACTGAGCATGGTACCGGAACTGGCGGAGAGAACAAAAATTCTAAAAATAGAAAATTCCTCCGGGGCGCATGCTGGTCAGTGTTGACTATGGTGCAGCAGCGCATTACCGTAAAATATCGATACAAACACCAGTTTCAAGCAGATAACAAGCTTACAACATGACAATATGTGGCAACAAGAGAATATGTGGCACGAGCATCATATTTTTCGAGACACCATGAGTATCCAACGTAGACATCAATCATTACTATGCACGTGCTTACAGTAATGAAAGTCAAATATACTTGAGAGTTTACTCACATATTAAGCATACCGTCGGATGAAATGTAGTCTCAAAAAGTCGACCATAAAATGTTGTACCTGTTACAATGTGAGCCTCTGTTTACTATTCTACATGTATAGTGCGATTTGTGCCATCTACTAAATGACTTACTTAACAGAAAAAACATCTGCCAGTGAAGTTCGAACTAAATGCAAACAAAAGACATGGTCGGCGTAAGTTTTCTGAGACTATATCGTTCACTTATATATATATACTATGAGAGTTTAGCTGCTAAATCCAATACTTATTCAATGCTGCAAATAAACGTCCTATAAAAGGTTGAGCACTCCTTTCTTATCGAGTTTAGATTCGTGATTACTTAAAAAACATTTACACATTAACTATGAGGCAATTTTTCTATAATTCATTTATTGTAGATCAAAGCTTTTTGGAACCGCTCTACATTCGAGCCAACATTATTGACTTACAATCTACAGTCATTAACACAACCATGAATAAGAGTTTAAGTAGAAGATAAATATCTTAGATAAAAAAATATGAAAATGCTACAAATTTTTCGATAATTTGAAGACAAAATGTGTTACATTAATAAAATTTGTACGTATTTAAACATTTGCACCGAGTTCATTTAGATAATTGATAATTAAGCTTACAAGCTCATTTCTAACGATTTTTTTTAATAATTCAGTTCATATAGTCAAGCATATTTAAAATGCTAATAAAACATTGCCCTCTCAGTCAATAAATGAGGTTATGTGCAATGGTTGTCTTTCATAAGGGATTTCCCGGCAAACAACCACTAAGAAGTACTTCGCTATTATTCTCAAGAAGTAAATAGTGGTTAGCAAACTGTACAAACGTTGGGTAAGTGTGAAAATTAATCTAGATTTTACCCTTTTGCTGACTTTTGATCCCTCGGGTCATTTTATGTGACAGAAATGTTCAATTTGCAATATGAGGCGCATTGGCATATAATTATTGTCAAAAAAAGCAGATTGATGTACTTTCTTCATCTTACTGACAAAAACTAGTGAAATATTCGAAAACTAGACCATAAAATTACCCCATAACGATAAATTTTTAAAAAAATTATCCGCAGCTAAAATCCGTTTACATTGTGTCGTCACATATGTGACATATGTCTAACATACCAT
The DNA here is from genome assembly GCA_907163375.1 of Prostheceraeus crozeri. Classification (NCBI taxonomy): domain Eukaryota; kingdom Metazoa; phylum Platyhelminthes; order Polycladida; family Euryleptidae; genus Prostheceraeus; species Prostheceraeus crozeri. The sequence goes on along the minus strand of CAJQUW010004563.1, from coordinate 61,790 downwards.
GCATCGCAACCACATATTCGCCGTAGTGTTTGACCACAAATCGGAATTATATAAATAATAATAATTATTCATATATGCTAATTTAGCTACTTCTAGCTCTCAGATTAAGCTGAATTGCTCTCCAATCAACAGAGCATGTCGATATTACATTATACGTGTATTTGGCTTAATTGAAATAAATCTATATGGCTACTTATAAGGCCTGAGAAGTATGGCCTATAATCGACGAAATATCACATGTGATGCACCTATATAGATTCAGAATACTCAGAAACACCACTAAAGCACCCATAATTACCCGACAGAGTCTTGCAGTTATGATTGGTCGACCAGAAAACCCCATTTCGTGGACAGTGAGGCGCATTGGCAGGTAATATTCTTATTATTATTATCTGGTTACATGATTTGCAAGTAATCTTGTAGATGACCCCTTTCGTACCACAATCATTGGGAGATTTGGCAAATTTACAAGTGGCACAGTCTTGAGGACACTGAGCATGTTCCTTGGGCGGGTGGAATATTCTCTTCATTGATGGACCAGACGAGAAGATAAGATTCACTGTGTTTTGCAGGCCTGTGACCTTTACTGCGTTCAACATGCGCCGTTTCTGTCCTTCATCAATGAAAGGGCATTTGATGAATATCCTCTTGTTTTGAGCATCATTGTTGATTCCATCATCATGACCTTTGTATGCGGCACGCCTCGAAAAGTTACTGTAAGACTTTTTCAGGAATGTCTCTGAAAAAGTCGTTTTTTCTCGCTCTTCGTATCTTTATCTCATTTCTCTGTTCTCATTATCTCTAGCTCTTAACGATCTTCTCTTGCTTAGTTTTACTCTCTTCATAACTTTAGTATTTGTACAGTCTACTTAGTTTGTCCTTTTTAGTAGTAAGTTCTTAAGCTATTTTAGTGTACGTTTTGTAATTTTGTTATTGTCCAATGTCTGTCAGGTGTTAAATCATTCCATGCTGAGCGTGTTCGATGAATCACATTATGTCACGTGTTGAATCATGCCATGCTGAAAGATTGTATCGTCTTTCACTTCCTGTGATCAAGCCGACTAGGAGAAACGTCAGGAGAGCTACGTAATATATACATTGGTACCTGTGGAAGTTTTTCTCTGGTTTTCTCATTGGTTTTATTACCTCCATAAAAATAGCACCTATCAAAATATTTGTACTACCAGCATTTGCCGGTATGTTTCCATAGAATGTTGAAATGTGTAAGACGAATAATTTGGGGAAGTATTGGCCGAATGCGTCTACCAGCATCGTTCAATGAAGGTATTGAAGCTATCTAACCTTATATAAAAATTACCCTTTATAGATAGCCTGGATGATCTTCGAAGCAAGGCACATAAATTTGAGAAAAAAGGTACGATTTCAACCACAGATTACGAGAACGGAAGGGAGAGGTATGATCCTACGTTGTACAACACGAAAATATCTCGTCCTTGTTATGCGATCAACAATAATTCCATTCGAGACGATGAGCCAATGCAGTCAAATCAAGACTTCACGCTGAACTATATGAGCGCACCCCATCCAGGTGACGTGTCCATCAATAACTTCAGTAAAGAAGATGAGCCAAATCAGTTAAATCAGTACTTTACGAACGCAGTTCTTCCAAGCAATGTGTCAATCAATAACTTCAGTCAGGAAGATGAGCCAGCTCAATTAGACCAGCTTCACCAAAGTAAGTTATTCTTCAATGTTCTTTAATGGAAATTAGTGCACATAATATATACTTATAGTCAAAACAACTGAGTCTAATGAGAAAAAACTATCGATATCCGATAATGCATGTTCGGTATCCTGAGTTTCAGGTCATCAGAAACATTATCGTATCGGTAACCAATCGATCTATAGTTTTCGGCAAAATTCTCACAAAAAAAGAAAATGGTTATGAATAAGATAAGGTTCAATTTCATACTTTTTGTTGCAAAATCTATGAACATAGCAGGAAATGATGAATTCAAAATTGCTTAGTTAGCATAAGTGCACGCGGTAGCACGCTAGGAATCGATGCGATTGTATGAGAAGAAAACGTTTCAGTGAGCCGATCTAAAATGGAAATCATATCTTAAGAAATCAGTATAACATGCAATAAAACATAATGCTATACAAAATCATCAATAAGGAGTCAAAATACAAAAGTAACAGAATTACAATACTCCTAAATAAAATGAAATTAATAAACCTACACGTACTAGCAAGGATCGACGCATATCGTCTCACCTGTGACTGCTTCAAGTGGGAAAATGACTCGAGAAGCCAGAATTGTCTATTTAATGAGACCAAATAGTGACTAATATCATCCTGGAATTATATCTACCACTCCAGAGGACCGGTTTGTTACTCTTCAGATCCAGTCATAATTAGCATTGATTTCAGAATGCGAGCCGCACATACATTTATAGGGGTCCTTCCCGGCTGGGCTTGAGCGCTCAGGTGGAGGGGCCGAAGTACGACCATGAACGATCTCGTGCACTAAAGGGTGAAGTCCAGCCCGGTCCATAGCGCAATGGTATGGACCCCCTGGTAGGTCCTCTCAGCACGCCTTAGATCCTGTCAAGACTTAGTGCTTATGACCTTCAAACATTTGAAGACGATTATACGTTTAGTGGACGATAAGTAGTAAGGTCCAGCCCCATCTAGAAGCGTTGAGTTGAATTAAAACTTGGACTAGTGGGGAAGTTCTCCCACACCGATCCCGTCAATTTTAGCTCTAAAGTAGTCCTATTATACGCACCATCTGCCCTCTCAAGTGGAAACTACAGGTATTTCTGAACATAAGTCTTATTAAAGTTATGTTTCATAAGGATTCTTTATAAGAATGTCACATTTTCAATTTCTCTTTTTCAATTTCTCTTTAAAACGCAATTTATGTATTGAAGTTGGGAGTCAATTTCAATAAGCTTCATACCATATTAAACCCTCTTTTCAATATATTTCAAAGCGACGATAATTGATTGTCCTCTTTATTGACACGATAGCATCATGGCGAATATTTACAAACAAATCACTCAGCTACAGGGCTACCGGTCAAGAAATTGGTCGGACACTGTATCACCAACTGCAACAAGGGCTGCACTAAAAGTGACTTGACCAGTAACTGCTACGATTCAAATTTTGAAGATGCATATATCAAACGAATGAACATATGATGAACATAGACATATGGATATAGACGAATGCGTAAAGTCTTTGCATAAAGTCTTGTTACAAAACATGATGCACTGCATTATCATATCTATGTACAGAGTAGTTTGATGAGATGCCAGAACACCTCTCATTTTATCATGCATTTATATAAAGTTCAGAAATAGTCAGGTGGGGTCTCTAGACCACCGAAATAGAAATGAAGGTTTCTTAGGCGTAGGATTTCAACATAGAGACAACAGAATCTATTCAAAAGATGTTACAAATGCAGGCAAGCTGTTAACAACGATGTAAAACATAAATCATGCAGAAGACTGTAGTGATCACGGGAGCCGCAAACATACTTCTGGGTTATTTCCAAGAAGATGTCTGTAGCGATCTATCTTTACTCTTGCTGTGAATATGATAGTTGGATGTCTTTTCATTGCAAGTTGAGATACAGGGTATGCCATAGTGATGAAAGGAAATAACCCAGAAACATGTTTGTGGCTCCGTGTTCGCTACAAACCTCTACATGATTTACGTTTTGTGACAGAATTTATTTATGAAAAGTGACTGATAGCATGATGCATTCAGCAACTTTCACATGGCAATAATTGATTTTTAGATGATCTAAATGTGGTAAAAGATCAAGTGCGAATAAGATTTTACAAAATATTGTTGTCCAAAAGTAGAGATGCTCCAGAAGCCCGGATGCCGGACTTCAAGGAAAATGTGATGGCCGAACTATCACAATATCATTTATCGTTGCCACCATAAAAATGTGTATATCATCGGTTGAATGCATCAATTTCGTGCAATCACTGTTTTCTACAAGCACTTCAATTGTATGATAATTAGAGTTTGTCTGTCTTTTCCTTCCAGCCCACATAGCTAGCGATGAGCTCGCAACAAGGTATGCTAATAATCTGAATTTCTCAGCCTCAAATTTGGCAAAAGTGCGACAGGAAATCGAAAGTAAACTACGCGTAACTCTGACAAGTCCTGCTGATGGCTTGGTTCAATTATTGCTATCCCAGCAATTGCTTTTATCAAAACAATCGTCCTTGATTGCAAAATTAGCTGATGAGGTTTTGCAATTACGTCGAAGAGTCGCAGCTTCTTCGATGAATCACAAAGCAGTGGAGGAGGTATTCATGAAAGCCAATTGTTTCAAGGATTACTTACAGCATATACAAAAAGCAAGCGACAAAGCAAGCGAGTTCAGAAATAAAATGGTAAGTTGGTTGAATGAAAATTACAGTCCGTTTAAAAATTGATCACCTATCGAAATATGATATCTGGCCCCGATGATACATAGCCTTCCAAAATTTCTAATGTAAGCATTTCAAATCAAGAATGAAATCAAGAAATTAATGGTAGTTTTTCTGATCCCGTGACTTAGTGTCCCTGTTCTACGTTTCTCAGGTCATCAAGTCGAGTCCGCACTTGACAGTCATTGGAAGTAGGCAGGAAAGCTCCATGTCCTGACACTGAAGTAATGCTTTTCTGCATTGCATTTGAGAAAAATGTGAATAAGTAACAATATTTAGCATCTAGAGAGCCTAAGAAATCAAACTATTCGGGCTGATGATTGGAGAGATTTTGTTTTCAGATTAATCAACTGAATACATGTGGCGGAGTCTCTCTATCAGATTGTGTGGCACGCGTCATGAACATGTTGCTAAGTAATAAATTGCAATACAAAATCAATTACTCTGGACAAAATGTTGGAACAAAGGCCGAAAAAGAGTTGGGATTTCTTCCTCAAGAATCACTGGGTTTTAAAGATACCCTACTGAATCTTGTAAAAAGTAAGTTCATTTAATCGTTACTAGCGCCTATCAAAAATATATTATTCTCCTTTGAAAGTTCTTTGGGAATCATTTTTACATATTTTTACTGTATTTACTGTTTTTACATATTTGAATCATATTTTTACAATACATGTGCTGATATCCCACTACTCGCATAATTGACATTATTAATGTTCTATTCATATCTGACATTGTTCATTTTTTGAAACTAAATTCAATGTTAAGTGAAATAATTAGTGATAAAATTAGATGAAGAGGAGGAATATACGTTTCTCAAGTTAGTGGCTAAAAGATCACGTTTCTGTTACAAGAGAAGTCATTCAGTTTTTATGCATCTTGAAAGATTCGGTTCTTGTTCAAAGTTAACATGTCCACTCCGTCTCTGATTCTATGAGGCCATCAGCTGATAGCTCTAAGCGATTAATTGTATATATCAATGAAAATATATATGGGAAATAGTAAAATACTATTAATTTTTGTTGTAACACTTCATTGGCACTCACTGCAGCTACCATTACAATGTTTGAATTGTGCGTCCGCAGCACATGAAAGTCACATTGGCTCATTTAGAAATGGTGTGGAGAGCATGTCATGGTGATTTCAACCAATGTTAAGAATTTCGTTTCGATTGAGCTCATTGAGCCCATTGAGCCCACTGATGTATTAATGCAACATCTGAAAAGATGGGCTCCAGAAAAGAGGAAATGACGTAATGTCGTTTTACGCGAGTAAAGAGTTCACTTCCCGTTTGACCCACATAAAATTTTTCGCAGTCTTGACAGCTTCGTGTTCGCTGACTTATGATTGCAGAGTCACCGACAGAATGGCAAGAGTTTGAGACTGCAATATCAACTCTGCACCGGAAAATCCCAGCTCCCAAATTAAGCACTTAGAATGTTCATCTACTTTTTTTTAGAAATATACTAAATGTACTAATGCTTGTGACTGGTGCAGAAAATCATGATTTGGAGGAACAAATAATAATTAAGTGACATAGCTAGCAGCAGCAATCTTGATAAAGTAAAGTATAATGTATGTCTGAGCAGCTTCAGTTACAATCTCTGCAAAAGAACATTTCCAATAAGCTTTCAAAAATTGATTGTTAATAGAATCTGAGAGCGTCAACCAATTGTGACATTCACATTATTTAAAGTATGCACAGGACCTTAATAACAATATTTTTTGTAATAATTCATGTTCTCACACTTACGCTTTTGGAACATATTCTTGATTGAAATATGATATTGATAAGATGTGAATTGTGAAAAGACAGGCCTAAATGCTTATCGAATGATCAAAATCAAAATGAACATAGGGCCTATTATGATTAGCGTTCATCAATAAAGTAAGGAGTGACAATGATCCCTTATATTGCATGTACCCAAAAAAATTAGTAGTAATCCTGGAAAAGAAATTTTTGCCAGTTTTAGATGAAAAAAGGTTACAAAAGCTGGTGGTTCTTACCGACCGACCCTGATAATAACGGATCGTTATCCGAAAGACAAACGAAACGGTGTAGTCTAAAGATTGAACTGTAAAGACTGCGAAAAATGTTATTTGGGTCAAACAGAAATGCACTCCTTAATCGCGTAAAGCGACGCTGCTCCGCATTCAATCTTTGTCAGCCCGAAAAATTAATCATCGCTTAAAAACCAATCGAAAAAGATCATTGTATTGATTGGGGAATCCAGAGATTCGCTCAACTAAGGCAGAATCGACATCATCTTTTTTTAGAAAAAGTGCACATCGGAAACAATTAATGTGTTGATAAAATAGAGCCGATTCATTTCTGTTATTGAGTTTTTGCATCAATAGTTAACGGTGATTAAATTGTTTTTATCTAACTTCTTAGTTAACGCTGAATTGTCTGCATTCGATTCTCTTAAATGTAGATTTCATATCGCAATTGTTATCTCTGATGATGCCCCATCGTTCAGGTAGTCAAAAATTCGAGAAATAAATAATATCACGTACGTGGAAAACAATTTTGATATGAACTATACTGCACGGATTCGAATGAATGCTCTTAAACGTACTTAACGCCGGTCGTTGTCAGCTTACATTTCGGAGAAACTCAGCTATAGATATATACATAGCAATGAACATCTGTATGTTGATTTATTTAAGTTCCATTACGCATGAATAAAAATTTATTTGAATAGTTTTGTGCATGATAATAAGTTTTCAGTATTGTTGCTGTTACAAAATTGTAACACTGGACTTTGATCAAGTATTGAATTTGCAGCGCATATATTTTATAAGAGTCTTATGTTGCATCAATGCACCAGCTTTCTAGTTTTTGTTTCTATTTGAAATTTTTTATAATCTATGCATCATTTCTTCAACTATTTGAAAAGGATAAACTTTTCATATTTTCTTTCTTTCTTCATTTACCCATTTCACTGATCGACACTTCGTGGTTTAAAGGCTCGTCTTCTTCATTCTAAATATTATTCAATAGACTGATAGCGACCTTGTTTCATTGGACACCATTTGAATTGTGGGCGTTGCGGACTACATAGCGAACGCTAAAATGTTTGCAGACATGCTGTCCAGGCTGAGGCGACAGGCCCACCCTTAGTGATAACTGATTACTCTTCGACAATTTTCCCTTTAGAAGTCTGCAAATTTCGGTTGTCATAATTTTAAAAGATACTTTATCGTCGTACCCTCCTCTTTATTCATTCGCATGCACATATTCTTGACTCTACGAAATCGTAAGAGAAAAGTTTTAGACTTAACTGCCTTGCCAGGTTGCAGTTAGTAACCTTCTCCTGTGGACCGGACTTGAACCCTGACCCTTCTGCACAATACATCACTTCGCTATTACCTTCACCTACTGTGTACTGCTAATCTACCATCAAAGCTGACGTCGTTGATAGTCAGACCTCGGACCTCATCTATTTCAGCGAACTATCTGCCAGTCAACCTACTTCAATTGAGTACGTATGATGAAATTTATTGCAGGAAGCATTTCTCTACTAATGATGAAGATATACTTTTCATATTAAATATCAAAGTTTTAGTGTAACCACTCCCCTATAGGCTACTGGAGGCTTGGACGGTGCTGACATAGTCATGCTTTTACTGGAGCTCGGATGCGATTCCTGCTGATTTTCCTGCTTTCGGTGTTCGACCTCTGGAGCATAAGATTGATAAGCCAAGCACTTAATCACTGTGCCACGGAGACCACCATGTCCACCATTCCATTTTAAATACGTGTACATATAATAACATCAAAAATGAAAAAAAATTATCTATTCCGAACTACTTCTCAGAATTTCTTTTAGACAATGGAAAATTATATTGTATGAAATGATCTACGCATTTCGTCAGGAAGCATTATTGTATTTTCAGAATCAACCCGAAAGCACTTCAAAAGCGCCACTGACGCTGATATCGAAAAACATGTTAAAGATTTCCTAAAGAGAGCTACCGACAGGGAATACCAATCAATGCAATCAAGCGGCGGCTTGATCGCAGCAGGCAACTGAAGAAGAAGATTCGAATTCTAAATGTGGATTCTGACGACTCTGAATAACTGATAACACGGCTATTTGTGAAATCAATGTAAAAATCATTTCTATTGTGCTATTCTGGAGATGCTAAAATATATATGTAGATGGATCTGTAGTTGTTTTTACTGAAAGCGTTTGTGCGGTTTCATAGCGTTTATGGTTGGCTGTGGACTCGTGTGTTTCAGTCATATTTGTATATTTAAAGTAGACAATTCAATTTATTAATGCTTTAAAGTTCCTTGTAGATTTGTTTAATGTGAAAATTTTAGTTAATTGAAATAACCGCAAAGCTGGGGGAAAGGATTAATTGGCGGCATTTACGCGACCGTCGTCACGACTCGTTGTTGATGGACCGCCTCCGATTCATCGGGACATGATCTTTACGACTTCGCACCGACGAATCGTGGTCGGCTGGACCATATTCTTTTGACTGGGTTGTGAAACTCGTCCTTCTTTAACATATGGAAATATTCCACAATCACAATTAAGGTCACAGATAATGTCGCGGCAACTACGACGAATTTTCTCACTTTTTCGTTTCTTTATCGTTAAACGATACAAAGACAGGTGAATTGTACTCAAGTATGCCAAGAATCATATTAAGACAAATTTGTATCAAACCTGCATTTTTATCGCCAGAATATTTCGTTAATGGCTTTTGAAGAAAAATACGACGACTCTATTCTTCACATATTGAGTCATTAGGCCAAGTCCCCTGCGGTCTCCTGAGAATGTTACAACAAGGAAATTCAGATATTTAACTTGAGGCATGCACAATACATTAACCCTATCAGGACCGGGCAATTATCAGCGTGGTAGGACCGGGTTGGGGCACTTTATGCCCCCCCCCTGAAATTTCCCATGTTCCGAAGGATAAAACTTTGTGAAAATAAGGCTACTTCATATTTCGAGTCTCCTTTGTCGAATGGTAGTGCCGATTTTGCATGATTTGAGGATGTTCATACCAAAAATTCAAATTTAAATTTGTATTTTCAAATGTTTTCATTTTTCATTACAATTTTATCTTTACAAATGTCTTATTAATGTAATAAAGACAAGGTTATCATTCTTTCCGAATGCAATCTTTCGAATGGTGATACGTATTCTGCAGTATTCTGTGCGTTTTATATCAAAAATTCACATCAAAGCTTCATATTTTCACATTATGCATTACATGTACAATGTACGTATATATACACAGCCAACAGAACCCGATAGGACATGAAATGCTCACACCTCATTCTGTAAAAAAAGTTCTTCCGATAACGGCTGAAGTATTTTGCGCGAAGTGATAAATGAGTTAATCGTAGAGGGACTATCGGTATGTCGATAATTAGAAAGAAAGTGTAACTGCATGTTGAGCGAGACTGAAATTTTGACATCCTGATTCTCACTCAGGCAGTATCCAGTAAGTTAATATCAAATGAACTCTGTCACCTAATCAAATTGAACAGCTGTAATGATTAATTGTACCGAACAGCTGATTTTAATCTGACAAATCTATATACTATTGTTTATAACAATTTTGAAGAAGGTGAACATTGTGGGTATGTGCTATATCCTTTCAGAGGTATATGTTTATCTCTAAATGGATAACAGCCTTTGACTTATTAATTATCATTCGAACAATTACAACTGTTGGTAAGATGCCAGGCCTATGTATGAAAACCAGGCTAATCGCTGAATGATCAACAATATTCACTGTTCATCATTGGTACTGTACAAACTAAGTACTCAATGATGCTATTGTACCATACATTTAGAATCACATATTATTTGGGAACTGGGTAGGTATTGCTTGACCGGTTTGCTCAATATGAAACTGTATGTAGCGCGTAATCCCACATTCTTTTGTTTATTGCATTCATATATCCAGAATAGTGTTTGTAGAAGTACGTACAGCATCCAGAATTCATATCAGTATTTTCAAAAGCGATTCATTAGCCTTGAAATCATTAAAACTAGAAACTCGATGCTCTATCTCCATGAAATATAAAGTACACGTCAAGCCATCGTTACATTTTCAATGGCCTTTAAATGCATTCAAACCATTAGAATATGCAAGATGTCGTGTGTAGAATTATATATAAGAGTATACTGCATCAAATGATATGCATAATAATTCATCATAATTCTACTTTTCATTCGGACCATTAATTTTTCTTCATTCGGGCCCTCTGCTATTTTGGACCTTCGACGTGTGGACCCTTATAATAAAAGGATGAAATATATCGTTTTCAATGCGATAAAGCTGATTCTGCATATCTATGTTGACATTTTACAAAAGTTATATAAATGTTATGCATGATAGAAACATTAACATGTAAATTTAAAATCATGCATTCGGACCCTTTACATTTAGACCCTTTCGGACCTTACATACCGACCAATTGAGATTACAGTGTGAGGCCAATAGCAACATATAATTGCTGATTAGATACATAACTAAAAAGTAGAACTATAGCAGAACTGCAGTGCCATATATATTTTCCTTCTGTCAAAAGTTACATAATGGGCCTGCGTAGAAAGTAAGCTTCTGAATCTTGTGTCCATAACTTGCTTGGTTAATATTCGACAAGGGGAGGAAAGCGACCCCACAGTGAAGCGAGAGATAGTCAAGTTTTTCTTTACACTTTGTGCTCAATATTTCTCTAAATCAACTTTATCTTGTCACTAGTTTGTTTTTATCCTATTGATGACTTTCGATAAATGTATATATCGCATTGACATCTGAATGAGAATTTTAATTATAAGTGGGTTCCGATAAATGATCAAAGTTGATTAAGTGCCATCATAATGAACTGAAACTGAAAATGGATGCATTTTATTGAGAGTCATCAAAGAAAAAATATAAAAGCATCGAAAAAGCAGTACACTGTAAACTCTAGGGCACGAAATTTCGCTTGAATTAGGCACGAAATTTAGGCATCAATTCTAACCAACACAAGACACGAGCAGGCACTAGGCTCATAGTGACGAGTTCGTGCACATTAATATTTCCACCGATTTCATTGGATAAACAAATATTTGGTTTGTTGCCTACTAGTGCCTAGTCGCGTCTACTGGTGCCTCGAGGTACTAGAAAGGCACTAACTAGACATTTTCAATGACGCAAGTCGGTCTTTATGACGCAAATGGTATATTAGACGCAAGAAGTATATTTGACTCAAGCTGAAGTAAATGAAAATTGAAGTCAGACTTTTTGACGCAGTTCGTATATTTGACTCAAAATCATGAAATAAATTCTAAAAACTTCCTGACGCGTCCGAACAATTTGACGCATTTGGTATATTTGACTCAAAAACGATCGATAATGCAATGCGGTCTATATCTAAATATATATATAAATATATATCTAAATATATATCTAAATATATATCTAAATATATATCTAAATATATATCTAAATATATGGTCAGAAGTTCTCTCAACAATTTTATGTATCGAATAAAGCGCTTATCTCAAAAGAACAAGTTAACATGGAATCAAATAGGCCTATATCAAATGATGCCCAAGATTTACAATCTTGATTCAGACAGCGGTTCATGGTAAATTTTGCACAACAGAAATAAGGCGATCATGCTTTCTTCCAATTCAATGTTATCCACTGTTAGAATTATTTGTCAGGATAATTTGCTTTAAGTTTCAATGATCATCACACTATAAATGAGCTAATCGCAGGAGTAATTTTCTGTCATCTGGAACATTCATCGTAATCGAAATATAATTTGCAGAATGTTCGAATCGATTAATTAGAAAATTATCTCATGTCAAGGAATGAGACCGGAAAGTTGCCACTCCGTTTATCAGGAGGGCAACAACATGACTTGAATAGTAGGCCTTGGCCACATTCTTTGGTTTATTCACAGGATCGTCAAGTACGCAAGTCATTCCTTGTAAATACATGAAACTGAAGGAAGGACTTGTGGAATTGAAACTAGTTATTTAGGTCTAATTTTTGGAATGTGAATTTAGCAAGGAAGTGGAGGGGATCACAGTATGGAAGTTACAATATCCGAAAGCAATGGACCTGTCAATAAGATCTTTGTAAAGGGATAAAACAGCAGAGCATTTATAGGCCTCACACCAAGTGAGCAAAAATTAGAGGAAAAACTTGACAACAATAATAAATATGAATTAGACAAAGAACAAGAATAGAAGGATATCAGCAGATGTCACTTCCCTTTCAGGCTATGGTTTTCAATGATTTTTGTTATTTTCTTGATATTGTTATTTATATGAATTGAAGCCAAAATAGGTTACCAAAATTCACTCTCAGCATTCGATAGGGCTATGAAATTCTTAAAGATATTTTTATATGCTGGGATTAGAAAATGGGAAAATTTAAAAAAACAAGAAATCGCAGTGGGCAGCAATGGTATGAATACACATGTAGACATACGATAATTAGACTTCTAAAATATCTGTCACATGCATGTGCAGATATCATCATTACGAGATAACATTACTGTCTACTTTCGTCTACATTGTACCATAGCTAAGTTACGCACAATGATGATGCTGAAGCACTGCACGTCGCCTTCTTTAAATCGCACTCCTCCGAGCAAACGGATACCCGATCAGCATCTTATAGTTTCTCCGGATATCAACGGATCTTCACAGTTGAGCGGACACACACCATTATTTCTGCGTCAGGAGCCGTTTGGACATCCAGTCTATCTCCGCGGAAAACAATTTTTTATCCCAAGGAGATCCGTATCTTATAAGCGGATATGTTTGATATCCAACCGATATCTGGTTCGCTGTTTTTTGACGGATATCCGTGCTATCGGCTGTGAATTCTGGTTATCCGTCTGGCATCCTTTTGTTAACAATGGATATGTAACAATCGCGACTTCGATGTCAGTTTGCTATCCCTACGCTGTCATCTAGTATTTGATTTCGATATTCGTTGGTTACACATTCGATGCGTGAAGCTATCTGCAAATGATGAACAATCCAAAAACCAACTAATCCTCAGATCGGATAGAAAATTGTAATCTATACAATCCGAGGATCCACTGGCTTCTGGCACAGTTTTTGGCTGAAAGCCGAATAACGATTCTCATCTTACCTACTTACACGTACACACAACTAAAAACATTCATGCAATTCATGCAATAACAGAAAAACAGACAAAAATGACAGAGATGCCGACAAGCCTCAAGCAACGTAATTTTTAATCCAGTGGATACAGCAACGCATCCATGAGGATTCAAAACTATCGACTTTGAGGTATACATGAAAAATTACTGAAAATACTTGTATTTTTCAACATTAGGAGGCTTGCCAAATCTGAATGTGAATAGCCTCACAGATAGATTTGCATGCATAGAAAATGATCTGAAGAAACTGCATATAAAAAATCTTCGTCCTATTGCATTGAAATGTGTTTTTCTTTGTTCGTGTCTGACAAGATAAGGAACCGGATAGAAATCGGCAGACGCGCAGCTTCGTGGTAGGCTTATTTCATTCTGTGAAAGTCTCATTTTCGGCATCGTTCCTAGCAGAATCTCGTTCTGGCTGTTTGACTATTTCTGTGCAACTAGTGATCTTTGAACTCGTGCGATCAGGAGATAGAAATGGATAAGGCCTATTCATGTATTCGACTGCTCTGTGTCACTCGAAAGGAAGTAACACTGAAGACGATGACACACCACCCGGACATAATGGAATGGCAAAAAGAATGTTTAGGCTCACATAATAGGGTCCAGTAGTTGAAATGATTCCGAGTTAGTAAACCTTCTTCATAGAATTGTCGTGAGGCATGCACTTCTACTCTTCTATAATAAAATTGTCAATTCGAAGATGAAGCAAAACAAAAAATCCTTATAACATTATGTTTCTGGTAACTTCTGCAAAAGATTTTGACCAATTATTGTAAGGGTAGAATTCTTTAACCCACTGCGTAAATAACTATGCTTGTCCCTCCTGACGCTCTACTGACTTTCTGTTGATTGTTTTTAGCTTTTTTGTCCCTTAAGAAGCGTGAATACACAAAACGTCGGTCCTGTAAGCCTACATAGTTTCTATTACAATTTTATAGCCAATAAATTCTTTAAGAAGATACCTCAACGTACTTTTGGCTCATGAAGAATCGTCTGTTTGCGACAATCGTATTCATCAAATACAGTGTGAATTCCAAAAACAATAATTAGTATTATAATATAGTATTTATTTAAAGTACTTTATTATAGTAGTTCTATATTAGTATTACAGTATCATAGAACAATGATAATAGCATTATTAGTTCTCCAACGTTATCAAAATGTTGCCATTAGTTCAGGCCTCCCCGGCCAAAATACAAATTTTTCTAGGCTTTTAGGTTTTCAAAAATCTCGAAATCTGCACGAGCGAGATCAAACAAAAATGTGAGACATTAATTTGGGTCGGCACAAAATGGGAAGCATCTTCAGCAAAGCTATAGCGAAGGATGTAAGCCTAATACAATCCATGAAGACTGGAAACAAATGGAATAAGATGAAAAGCAAGCAGGCCTACACATGTAGTCTGCCAACTACGTTCAACTAGAATACTGCAGGTACTATAGTACTGTCCCAAATCGGAATTCCCAGCTAACACACATGTAAATACAAATCTACTTGATGCACCACATTATCCCGAAGAAGGATTCTTCAGATGCTCTCACCGATATGTCCTCAAGCACAGTCTATTAATCAGGACTTTCGACTTTGATGCTCAGAGAAATTAATGAGGCAGTCGCTGCAGTGTAGATTTTGTCCTTCTAGATGAATTTGATAACTGTGAAGCAATGGGAAAAATTCTCCTAACAAATTATACTTTGGTGTAAATAACGAATCCTTTTTAAGAGATGAAAAAAGAAATAGAGACGGGCTGATGATACCGCAGTACATGAAAAAGTACATGCATAGGCTATACCCTCATTCAGGCTAAAATTCAAACCGCAAGCGATATCCATTATTATAACAATGACATGAGATAAGTCATTGCTCAAAATGATGTATCTTTCAATGCGACCGAATTTCAGTTCTGAGTGCTTTATTGTCAGAGAATGATAATAAAGCACTCTATTTGATTTTAAGCATATTTATCATTTGAAAGCAGTGCTATATTTTCTCTTAGAAAATATAACACCGATGTTGAAAATAAAGTTCAGTTATCCTAGATCCACATTTCTCTCAAGTAAAATGATGTACATCTGTGATTTACGGCAACTCTAATTTTACAGTCCTAGATACATTTCAAGCATTGCACCATTTCTATTCAATTTTATTCTCCTGGTGTCTGCTTTTGGATTTGTAATCAAATTATGTGCTACTCTGAGAGTTAGGTATATTATACACTAATTTGCGCTATGCTTTCGACAGCAAAATGAAGCTTCAAAATCTGTTTCACGGCAGGCCTATGTGAAATGGAGAAGATCCTTTTCAAGAACTCATACCTAAAATGCTGCTTCGTTCCTATGCCGCTAATTGACTGCTTCTTGACAAGTATCCTTCCTTTCGGTCCATATTTCTCTACAACCAAGTTTGCGTACATACGCATCAGGCTAGTTGTATTTCTTAAATAGAAGAATTAATTTATAGATTATTTGCTGGTGTTAACGATGACTTTACTATGTTTTGCAAGCTCACTGCTATATAGCTGTTTTTCATTTGAAGCAAAATATAAAATTATAGTAGAACTTTGTATGAAATTATATTCTTATCCATTCCTGCAAATGCGAATATACATGTACCTATTTAACACTATGCATAAGGCTTATAGTCGTAGCAGTAGGATGTTGACAATTTTATGTTGCATTTAAATTCCAATGAACAAACAGGCGAAACATGCCCATACACGCTTTCCAAAAGTTATATGTAATTGAAGCAACTGCAAAAACGTGAATTGTGGTAAATGCCATTATAGAAATGACACTATTTTATAGCATGCAGCTACTTTGCTTTAGGGGGCTGGAAATGGACTTTCAATTAAGATATTGTTGAAATTTTGTTTCATAGGCATTAGAATGATGAGGTGACCGGGGCAAGCTGTTAACAAAGTGACATGTAGAGAAGAATATCGAATAAAAGCACCTTAATTGACAGAGATTGATTTATTTGAAGAATCCCTTAGCTTTGTTAAAGTATAGGCCTTAATATTCAATTCATAGCACTATTTGTAAACTGCAGATAGAATCTATGTTTTTCGTAGTGAATAGTTCGGAATTTCTTTTTACTTTTTTGCTCACGTTATTACTGTATGCGTATCAATTCATCATCTCAAACTAAAGGGTCATTTTCACAGTTTTTTGCTTGAGGTTCATGTGTGCTCTTAAGATTGCAGGTTTGTCAATTTTTCATGATTTCTATTGATTTTAGGTGTAGAGAATTTTGCTATTGGAATGCTATTGTGCAAAATTCGCAAGCGTGACGCGGCAAAATTCTTTCCCTGAGGAAGCGTTTTTTCAAGGTGATAAATAAGTGGTGATTGGATTCGCGCACGAGTCGGCACTGAGAATTAGGCCTAGCTTTAAATGTCACACTTGTGATTACAGAACAAAGAAATCGTATGAGACATGGCAGTTTTACTACCCGTTTGTTTATTTTCTGAACCCAGAAACTATACAAATATTTTTGTATTTTGTAGACCATTGAATATTGATACTTTGCAAACTTCTGCCAAATTATGGTTACATTATTGTGTAAATGGCTATCATTTGATCAAGATGAATAATTCTAGGATTTGTATGGCAACTTGCCCTGAGCATCTTGACGCAGTTTTCATTTTCTGTTTTTACTGCCTTTGTGCAAAATTTCTGCATGTCGCTAAGTGACGACTAAAAATTGCTGAGAGTTATTTGCCAAATCTGTCTAGTGCTCTATCATCAGTGTCTAACATATGTTGGAAAAAATTAATTTCTCGATTTAATATGATGCATTTATGCAAGACAGGCGGTCACCCTACTATATAGTCATGGAATTCGGCACCTTGAAATTTACCCACTTCAATTAGATTATGGTAGCCTATTTATTGACTATCTTGAATAATAAATTTTAAGGGGACCTCGTCAACCAGTCCCTCTGATTATACCAGGCAATATTTGCATGTAAGACTAGGCTATATGAAGAGGTAGACATTTTGTAACTTACTCTGTGATGGTTGATCGCGATTATGAATGCATGGTTCTCCCCTCCAACTTATTATGCAATCGTGAGTCAAATATTCAATATCTGTCAAAACGTCTGACTTGAGTCAAATAGTCCAACCCGTCAGAATACCGACGTGAGTCAAAAAGTATGACTTGCCTCACTGAGAAAGAAAATCTGGAGTCTCCGAAACCGAAACCGGCGGAAAGTATTGAATGCATGTATTGAATACATCTCAGCAAAACTCACCTGTACACCAAATTTGGTGAGATGCGAGCGCGCGGTACAAAGTCCATTTGCGTCAAAATGTCTAACTTGGCGTCATTTTGTCTGACTTGCGTCATTTCCTGACTATATGGGGTTTGACAAGTGCTTCAGGTCAACTTTTTAAAATTTTCAGTGCAACGGTGCGGGTGCACAGTCCTAAAGAACAATCATGATCAAAATGTATTGTACATGATAAACTTATTCTTAATGAAATCTGTGATTTAGTTTTAGGAAATGTGGGGTATGGGTCAAAATTCACTCCCTCGAAACGGGATCAGAGTTCTGCAAAACTTGTTTTCTAGCCTGCACTTACTCGTTGAATCCTTTGAGTAATTTCATTCACCTTCTTGGTCAACAATTCTACTTTTTCTTCCAATCGGGATATCGTTGTCTGGATTTGACCAAATGGTTTGATTTGGTTTTCTATCGCCTTCACATCAATTTCCCTCAACTTTGGAAAGGCTGCAACCATTTTCTCAATCAGCTGAATATTATCACGCGTTTCTTTGAGGTAATCTCGTTCATTCGCCTCCACTACAAAGGCAATCAACAAGTAAATGCAGGATAATCGGTATATCGTCCTCATTTCGCTGCCGTTGATCGAATGCGAAGCGACATTGCGTTGCTGCAATTCAACAGTTATTATACCACGCACCGGAAATTCAATCCTGAGAATGCGACTTCATCGTATTACGCATTGTAGCAGAGCTATATCCTATTGAAAGTATTCTAATTTTGTCAACATCACCTGTGTAGAGTGGACGAGCTGTCTAATTGTGTGAGTATTGGCAATGTTGTCTGTTGCCTATTGATAAGATAAATCGTGTTCTCCGCAATTCCTTGAATTACGTAATCAAAAGTTGTACTTGAGTTGGAATAATCGAAACGAATTATGAAATCATTCTTGGACATGTCGTCAAAAAATGACACTTGAATCCTCACTGTTTCAACTTTCTTTTAACTTTTTTAACTTCAGTGGCAAAATACATTGATGGTTATAAAACGAAATTAATTGAAGAAACAAAAACCACAAACAGAAGGCACTCGGCAGTGAACAGATACTATTTATAATGGGAGGGATCGTGGGGGGAGCGCTTTAACCACTTTTGAATTTCCATGATATCTTGCTGAATCTTGCTGAATATGTAGTTTGTCACCTAGCATCAGTAAAACGGCAATTCTTAAGTTGTGATTCCAGTCGTCGTGCAATTCAAATATCACAAAATTCCATTTTTTATGTACATCCATGCACTTCCGAGCTTGGCACACTCAATAACAACGTAATGATCCGACATTAATTTTAAAAAATTCAAACTCTGTTTGTTGATGGCAATTTCAAGTGCTCGGTCAGACACCGATCCAGCTAGATAGTGTTAGATCTTCTGAAGAATCACAGCGTGTTGTACCTAATATAAATTCTGTGAGTATCATTTTGTGATCAGGACAGTTTACTTGCTTATCAGCAACAATAACATCGGTTGTCATGAAGTTTTCATTGTCTTTAAGAGGAATTTGGTGAAGCTACCGTTTGCGAGAAATTACGAATTCAGATTCGAAGAATTCAGATAATTGCGCACAAGTTTTCCCCATAATGATAATCCGATAATAATTTAAGAGAGTAGCAGGCGCATGAAAATTAGTTCACTTGATGATTTACCCATCGTCTTCTCATCAGCATTCCTTACTGCATAGTGCATGGGGCCTCTCACGATTAAAAGGGTCGTTCGCGGGTAGGAGAGCGAGCATATCGTGTAATAAATGGCAAGTACTCAGAGAACTTGACAATGACTTTTGCAGTTAGCCATCCATAACAGAGGAATTCCCTCACATAGACTTGAAGGTGGAGGGAAGATTAGTGAGCGATTCATTGATTTCATTGAACACATCCCATTTCCTCCTCATGCTCCATCCGTATGGTTTATGTTTGACAACGCAAGTGCGCACGAAGAGCTGGAGAAGCAAGATTGCCACCAAATGTGTCTCACATTGCCAAACTCAATACAGGCCACTTTCAAACATCATCGAAAATTGCTTCAGTCAATGGAAGGCATCGATAAAATGACAACTGGCTGCAGTTCGTCAACAGACTTTGACAATCAATCATGCGGAACAGATTGCCATGCTTATTCAAATAGCTGAGCAGTCTGTTTCCGCAGTAACTGTTGCTGATGTAACAGATTATTTTATCCATCTTTTTCGTTACTTACCGAGATGTATGATGCTTCATGACATCTTCTTGCGAAGTTGTTTAACGAGGATAAATTTCTTTATGTTCGAATATAGAAGTTTCAGATCTGAAAATGCATTACTTTTGCTGGTATCAAGTAAATGACAGAAGGTCATCCAAATTGGACAGTTGAATCTCACAGATTCTATCCATTAATCAAATTAGATTAACATTGCCACATTTGTTGAATCTTGCCGCATTAGGTTGCACTAAATATCTACATGTATATATTTGAATGGGCTTGTCACATTTTTGGTTGCTCTATATCACTTCCGATAGATTAAATTTCTGCATTTGATCAGTCAAAGCTGCTATTGATTTAAGGCTATATCAGCAAATGTAATTGTAATTAAATTAAATATGATGACTGACCAATCATCTAATGAATGCGCAATCAATTAATTGTTGATTAATTATCTGGTGTTCATTGCTTTACTTAATTATCGCTTACAAAACAAGTTTTGTGCATTTATTAAAGCATGCAATTATATGGTAATGTTGTTGAGGGCAGCTTGAGGCAATTGAGTGGAGATGAAATACCAAATTGCTCCTATGATTTATTATGCAATTATATTTGAATATGAATTATAGAGATAGAAATTGATGCAGTTTGAAATGTATAATGTATGAGCGATTTTTGAAGGTATTTTAATATTGTGTACAGTGCATAATAATCAATACAGAATTATAGAAAAGCAGCGATTGATCAAATGAAAGAGCGGCTACTTGAACAAATCATTTGTATGTTGGCGAATTCATCCATCACATTTTCTTATGTATGTATAGCGATCGCTCTTCCGATCGCGCATTCTTGCGGGATCACAGAATTCTTACGAATTTCTTGCGGCAATTTAGCTGATAATTGTCTCTTGCAATCACAACTTGCAAAATGATAGACATTAACGAGTGACGTCCACATCTGTGACCAAGATAATAAAGGCACATCTGGCAGACAAGGACAATGTTAAAGAGATCAGTCAAAAAAGTAGAGCTGATCATAAAAAAAGGACCACCCATTATATTTCGAGCTTAAATCTATTCCAATGCTTTCCTATAATGACACACAGCAACATGTCACGCATCATTCGAGAGCTAATTGCATTCTCAGCCTCTAAATGAGCTAAAATAGACTTGTACACGCTATTGCATTGCTCAAAGTATGAAAATCGCTGAATTTACAAACCACAATTTTTCAATAAGAAATCATGTGAGTATGATAAGGAATCAGGCACGGGGAGAACAACCACTTTCTGGCCTCTCTTTTGATATCTGCACTGGTCATCAAAATCTGTAATGGTGACCTGGTGAAAAATTAGTGATATCTTGAAGTTATCACAAACTCATGACTCTTTTGTCTGAAAATGCTAAATTCTCACTTTTTCATCAAAAATGTTCATGCTTGATAACTTCAGAATCCTTGCGTTGAAAGGAATATGAATATGTAAGTCAAATTCAAATAAGTTCAATAGTTCCTTTTCAAACTTCTTCAGCACTTTTTTCTCATAACCGCTGAAGGTCACAAACAAGCAAAGTAAACAATCTACAGTTGCTGTGAGAGAACAAAGACTTGCCTT
Source organism: Prostheceraeus crozeri (assembly GCA_907163375.1). Lineage (NCBI taxonomy): Eukaryota > Metazoa > Platyhelminthes > Polycladida > Euryleptidae > Prostheceraeus > Prostheceraeus crozeri. The sequence goes on along the minus strand of CAJQUW010004563.1, from coordinate 40,133 downwards.
CACTAATGGTTTTGTTTCAAACGTTCGTTCACCTTATATATTATTTCATCATATTCCGTCTGTTAACGGTGGGTGACAGATGACTTCTGACAAACGCTCTCAAGTTTTGTGTGATGAGACGTTCAATTTTTTTTAAATTTTCTATTTTATTAAGTTAAAAAATGTAATTTTTAGAAAATCTATAAATCTTTCTCTATTTTTCAATTTTTCTAAATTTTCTATTTTATTGTAAAGTTACAAAATGTAATTTTAAAATAATCTATAAATATTTTTCAATTTTTTTTATTTGAAAACGCACTGGGTATAAGTTTTCACTGCCAATTTTAGAAAGTGTCTGTTTAACCCTTTCACTACGAGTTCTTTTTGTCTGTGGAGCGGACGATGAAAGCTTTCGTCCTAGATGCAATCAGCAGTATGTTTGCGCTCAGAGCGGAAGACGGAAGCGTCCGTCGTTACTACCTGTTTCATGCAACTCGGAGGACGGATGCTTCCCTCCTCTTCCACTCGTATTTCTATTATGTTTGAGGATAAACCCGTGACAGAGCTAAGCCTCAATTAAAATCGCTTTGATGTTCCCTCAGGGTAAAAGTAGATATCTTTCTCTATCGATTAGTTTTTGAATGTTTGAAATCAGTCGAATGGAAGTTAATTAGGAGGATAAGAAGCTTTGGCAATGAAATCGTGTCCAGTTTTCACTTTCGAAGCAACGCAGCGGTTCAACAATCCGCAATGAATCATAATGTTGACTTAGATTACGACGACATTTCTGATAATGAGACCACGAGGGAGAGGAAGATGACGTTGTGGATGAGATCAACTTTCAATCTGAAGATTTGACGAGCGTCAATGTGCAAAGTAACAGATAACCTGCGACAGGCTCCACTTTCTTCGCCCTACATGAACTCCACCCCAAGTACGACGTGGCTAATAAGGATGCCTTAGTTTTTGCAATCTTATGCTTCCTGATGAACTTCTCGAACTGCTGGCCACCTATACTAATACCCGCGCCACTGAAACATCGAAGTGGAATCCGGTGACAGCAAACGAAATAAAGAAATTTTTCGCGTGTTTGCTCGCGATGGGAATAATTCGCAAACCACGATTGGATATGTACTGGTCGCAAGATGAAATTCTGGAAACGCCATACTTTGGTAGTGAAATGTGCTTAGTTCGTGACCGATTTCTTTCTATTTTGAAATTCTTGCGATTCGCCGATTACTGGAACTTGAAGGCCATCAAGTTCACCAAGTCCACCAACGAAGTCTATTGGCACGGAGTGTATTAGCACGATAAACTTGCTTTCCGAACCATCATGCATTTTGGTCTTTTCTTTGTTTAGCGCTAAACCGTGTGATTGAGACCAGTAAAGCATGCTGTCAATCTCGGAGGAGATGACAAGGTTAGAATCTGTATTTCTTGAGACCGGTATCGACACGAGGACATCATCTGCGCATTTGAGCATCTGGAAATCGTCAGATGAAGGCTACCGGTTGCGTAAAAACGGATTGACCCAACGGATGAAGTAACCAGGGAGTGTTCCTCTCTGTAGGGTGTTCAAAAATGCACAGTGGTCAACCGAGTCAACCGCTATGGGATTAAAATTTACGCTGTGATTGATCAGCATGGACATATGTGGGACTTCTTCGTCAACACTACTGCTTGGAGTTTGGAACGGCCTCCTGATTTGCAAAACAATCGTTATTCTCTGGGATTCAGTGACAAAGTTGTTATCCGTTTGACGTATGTACTTTTTGACCTGAGTGTTTTGCGACAATTTCTTCATTTCGGATAAGCTTGCCCAATTTCTCCAGGACAGCAGAACACATTTATGTGGAACTGCACGATTGAATCGTCTTCCTTTTGAAGTGAAAGAGAACTTTCCGACCGACAATAATTCCATCAAACACTTTCGAAAGGAGCACATGTTGATAAGTTGCTTCTCGGAGAAAATACAATCTGGAAAGAAGAACATTGCGATATTGGACATGATGGCTGAAGCAAGAGAAGTGGAGAAGACTGTCATGAAAAAAGGAGGATTGATTAACAAAGTCACACGACCTTTGTCTCTTGAGTCCTACAACTTGTACATGGGAGCTGTCGACCAAGCGGATCCTTATGATATTACCCGAAAGTCTCTGAACTGGGCTCGTAAAACTGGAATTCACCTGTTGCATCGATTGGTATTGAACGCTTTCAATTTATACAAGCAATCAAGCTAGGATCTTACTATCTTGTCATTCACCTTGACTTATACAAGACACCTTTTTGATTCCATTGGGATTGGCCGAAAGGCTGGACCAAAAGGGGGAAGACCTCCCATCTTGAAAGAAATCACCGTTCCCAAGAAGATACCGCCATCAGAAAAGAAGACAAACACATCTCTCCGATGCCATGTTTGCATCTCGAAAGGGAATCGAAACCAAACTCGACTCTTTTGTGACTCTTGCTCATGCAAACCTCCCTTGTGTGCCATTCCTTGCTTCAACATTTATCACAGGTACAAGTGACATTGCGTTACTTCGGGTTTTAAACATCTAAAAGTTTAAAATGTTTATGTTTAGATGTTTAAACAATAAATGATCATCTTTGTTATGATAAAAATACTTTCCCTTTGATAAGAGTTCTTTCATAATATTTTTTTGCATATTTGAAGAGAATCAAAGGCTTACATAGAAAACAGAAAAACAGGCGAATGACGTCGTAGAATTTGTGCTTGCGAAAAACCCGTACACGCGAGAATGAGGAGCTTCAAATACCAATGCTGAGCACAACGTTTGTACGACGGAAACTTATGATTTAGGGAATTTTTACCAGCAATGAAGGTCGTTGTCCATATGACGGAAGCATCCGTTATCTGTAGAGAAAGGGATAAAAGTGTTGAAGCCAACTTTCTGTCTACAGCAAGAGTTTCTTTTCAATTTGAGACTTTGTGACTTTTTCTCATTAACTTGTTACTTTTTCCTCCTGATTTCTACTAATTGTAATTTAAGTATGTATTTTCATTTCTCTACTTTTTGATCCGTCCCGGGTGGTTCTGCTCATGTTCAGCTTCTGTCTGATGCAATTTCATTCCACGTGTAAATTCACGAGAGAAGCGGCATGGCCATGAAAAATAACATTTGTTTTTATTTCATATTGTACACATGGTCGCAAATTAAAAGGTTGTGAACATTTTTGATGAAAAAACTGAGAATTTGGCATTTTCAGCCAAAAGAGTCATGAGTTTGTGATGACTTCAAGATATCACTTATTTTTCACTATATACACGGACATGTTGTTGTGCTACACGATAGGAAGGCATGAGAATTGATTGAAGCTCGACATAATCTGGATGGTTCGTTTTTCATGATCAGCACAAACGTTAGGCCTAGAATGACAACATGAGATAGTGATCGATGACTGAGAGCAAACCTTTGGAAAGTCAATAAATGTATTTCATTATCATCAGTGACATCATTTTTTGCCGGTCTACATCTCTGATCAACGCTATTGCTTTATATCATTAGTCCTTGTCCAGCCCATGGAGAATTATATATTTTAAGTCCATTTTTGAATACATGCGACAATTTCTTCAAATTCGCGCAATTTTTCATGAAAAAATTGGGGAAAAGCCTGTCGGTGATATTCCAAAACCAAGAAGAGTCGTGTTTTCTCCTGTCTTGTGACTCAAAACTTCATTGAAATGTAAGCAGTCTCCTAATCTTCAATGGTATGTCTAGTGCAGTGGTTTCCAACCGAAGGGTAAATTACCTCACCGCGCTAATCTGCCAATTTTTTCGGGGAAATGGGAACACCTCTCAAGTACGTTGTGTTCATGTGCACTTCTTCTCTGCTCTATCTTGTTCTGCGTTTAGATGCAAAGATGCACAATTCCATAGCGTTTCTTTATGCACGATTTCATCAGCTGGTTGAGCAAACAACACGAACATACTGAGGTAGTACTTGTGACACTGTCTTGTTCTGTCATAATTAAAACCGAGCACTCCTGGTTTTCGTTAATCCCTCCACAAGCCAGCAAAGCAGCAAAAACTCGCCACAGTTCACAAGTCAATGTCAGGGTTTTTTAAGGTTCAGTTCTACACAATTCGTGAAGTTGTAACTCATTTATTGTACTCGTTTTTATTTATCGTCATATTAATGAGCTTGACTAACCACTTGAAGCAAATAAATTAGTCGGATTAATCATTCCATCTTGCGTTTTAACTTGAATATTTTTGCGGTATTTCAATAGGCCTATCTATAACTGTTTCTCTCAACAAAATTGAAGCTATTGAAATAATATTAGATACATAATAATTTGATAGTGTTGCTAGTCCTACGTGGGGGTAATGATACAATTTCAAAGAATAGTATCACACAAGGTTGGGAACCGCTGTTGAACTGCAATGAGGCATTGAGTTAATCCATGCTGATTAATATATGCATAATACCGATTCTCTATAATGGCCCTACAGTATACATGTTTGACCAACAATTTAAATTGTACATGTAAGGTATTGTGTATGTAAACACTTTAATATGTTTAATTGTAGAAATACATGTCACGGTGTCAACTATTAGAGGACATTTATTGGGTGCATATTCCTTAATTCAAATTGTGATAGAATCCTATTGAATCTCTTTAACCCAAATGGCCAAATCAGTTGATGCGACAATTTCATCATAGCCTGTACTAATCTCCTATTAAACGCATACTAAAAATTCTGTTGAAATTGATACCGTATTCTTATAATTCGTCGCATACCTAACAACAGAATCGCATGGCCATAGGGGTGTAGTAGGGCCGAGCCGGGGCGGTGCCCCACTACATACTTTGATCCGTCATTTTCTGAGAAAGGAATTTTTGGGCAAAACTATACTCACTGATTGAAGAATCCATATGTCTCTTTTATTCCGACGCTCAAGTAATCCTCATAAATGATATAGCCTACCCAATCTACTCGTTGGCTTGATTTCGTTATCTAACATTTTGAAAACATCAATGAGTCGTGCAGCCGAGGCAGCAAGGGTCAGTGATGTTTGAAAAGGCTAGGCATGATTGTTGTTGCAGTGAATGCTTTGAGATTTTAGTCTACGTACGTAAATAGTGGATTTAAATTAACTCCTACGAGGTCACTTGCGCATGGTACAAAGATAGCGCATGAGAAACACAAAATTCTAGCAATCCAGTTTCATAAAAGCTTATAATAAAACCGAAAATGATCCCTTTCATTGAAGATCTAAGGCAAATAAATTTTGCACACGATATGATATACTGCTACATAGAATTGTGAGACTTCTTTTCTGTTACAACCACATCAAGGAAAATATAATTGACAAGCACCTGTGAACCTACCACTGTCCCTTTTAATGGCCATTTGGCTCTACAGGGCCACTGAACATCAAAGAAAATTTTATTTCAACCTTTATTTTACTTGTCGGCCGAATTTGTACCTGTAATTAACAAATTTCATTTAAGTCAGACAAAATTAAGGAGGTCCACTTTTTATGATCATCAGTGTATGTAGACTGTTTTGAGTTAGTATAGCCTTCATCACAAAATATGGTCGTCTTGAATCATCAGGATGTGATCTTTGGCAAATAGTCAATGCCCCTAAGTTTACATAACAACCTGATTTTGTTTGAAAAATTTTGCTCTTCGTTATTCATTAGTTAATAGCGTCATGCAACGAATCTGTAGGAAGGAATTTGCATTGTTTGCTGCAATGGTGTTAGCACTGGAATGCCTTGAATGCTTCATCGACACTGCAATTTGTAGATTTTCTGAATCATTAACTTGAATATTAATAATTGTTTATATGTTTCACATACACTTCTCCTATAGAAATACGTGTATTTTATCAAGTAAGGTATATCTCTCAAAATTCCGTCCCACAGATCTTTTGATTAAGAAGTTTGATTTTCTGTTAGCCATATCAAATATCTTATCAGGAAACTATTTAACCTATCAATGACGTGCATTGTCCCGAACATCGATCACAATAGTTATATCTATGGTGAGAATACAACAGTCCAGATCAGTTAGAAATTTCGGTCATAGCTGACTCTGTGGGACGGAAATTATATTCTGATAGTCAAAACTTTACATTTTTGAAAGTGAAGTACACGGTGATTCTGGGAAATTACAGATATGACTTTGAGGAGCCTCAGATGTTTTCTACTGGACGAAATATTTCTCAATTCTTGTTTAAGCCACAGCTGCCAAAGTAGGCCTACACTGTCGAGGCGCTCTTAAGTGAACTTGGCAACATCTTACAGACTACCAATAAACAACGAGTGGTATGATGAATTGACGGTAGTGCATGTATTGTTTGACACTCATGGCGAAACCATTCCCATTAAACATGGACTCGGAGCCATCTGCTAAGCGAAAGAGGAACTCCGATTACTGGAAGAAATATCGTCAGAAAAACATTGAAAAATCCCGACGAACCGAGAAGGAGCGAAAAAGGCGCGAGCAAGCTGCAAGAAAGGCTGCGATAATCTGGTGATAAATCAACCGGGAGAGTTTGCGAAATTAGCAAATGAAATAGCAAATATTGACTCACCTCACCCACCAAATAAGAAATTAGTACATAAACCAGTGGAAATGGATACTGTCACACCGATTCCCGGAACACTTAAAACTCACAAAGTTTTGAGATCAAAGAGCAAGCGGGGTACATTCTTCAAAGATTTTTTTCTATTCAAGCACCGATTCCGAGCCACATTGCACACAATGGTTTGGCGATGATTGCCAACATGACCAGACTTTTGTCGATGAAAATTCGTGTGCCCAATTTATGAGGAAATATCATGCTGGTGAAGAATGGCTAGAATATCCTCCTTGAAAACTTTGCTTCCATTAACAATGTTTTTATTCATGATCTCTATTTCAAGCTCTCTCTATATCACCTACAGAATTTCAGTGATAATGCAGTCTTTTTATACCGAATCGTATTGTTGTTTTTAATATTCAAATGTTGCATGCCATTCGTATAGGTATAACGAAAGCAATTAACATAGAACACATTTGATGAGATCAAAATTCAAACTTCAAAAAATTCTAGAAATCTGTAGGACGAAAGTCTTGCTTAGATGCCAACTAAAAGTCAAAAGTTAACAATCAATAATGCTCAAAATACACCGTAGCGACGCTATAGGATAGAAGAGTCGAAGTTATCGTACGAGGGAAGATCATTTTCGTCGAAGTTTTCGTCGATTTTTTTCGAAGTTGCATTTTTTGTTGCATTTTTCCATCCTGCAGATTCCATCCCACAGAAAATTTACTTTTTTCTAAAGGCTGCTTTGTCATAGAAGCACGGAACATACTTATTATTGCCATACATGATATTATAAGGCATGATATAAATTGCAAAGCATTAATGATCAGATAATTAGAAACGCCGCAGTTGTGATAGGAATGGAACCAAATACAAATTCTCAAAAAGCCAAAATCTATGGATTCCGTCCCACAGATTGACAATTCACAATATCTTTCTTTTTTGAATTAGAGATTTATGAAAACTTTTTTACTAAATAATTTATTAGGTGGTACATATAGTTTGCATGAGATAACCCGGCCTTTATTAAAGTCATGTATAAAATGACAGCATCAATAGTTATCGAATTCCGTCCGACAGAATTTTAGTAACTCAAAACAGCTCCACCCCTCACAAGAAGATACCACTACGCACTAAAAGTATTTAACAGCCATTGAATGACAGCCATTTATTTATAAACTTTTACCTAAGAAGCATCACTACTCCCAAAAATTTATTATGCCTCAAATCAGGACTTTACGGCGACACTCTGCGTTTATTGCTTTTGTAATGGTCTTCGCAACCGAATTTGCTGATAAAACAATGGCCCACTTAAAAGTGCTGAACCCTCTCATGCAACCCATGAAGCTGACTTGCGATGAACTTGACTTTTTCTTTCACTGAGCCTCGAAATGTCTGATTTTCATTTGTTTGAATAAAAACGCATATTATCATTATACAGGGATGAGTGAGATAGATAGTTGAGAAATGCAGTGAACTACATGGCCATAGAACGGCATTTAAATATTATCTAAAATTAACTTTGAGATTTTCCTCTGAAAATACCTGTGACATAAAGCAAGTGATGATTCTGTTTCGTTTCCTTATAAAGCAGGCTTAGTTAACATCAACACAACTCCTTATTTAAGCTTGGAGTCATTCCCGGACAAATTTGAGAAACGCAATTAGCATATTAAATGAAATTTCGAGTCGGAATTCCGCAGTCCTATCGTGCTGAAGTGCAACGAATTATTACAAGAAAAACAAGGATATTGAGAAGATCAGCCTTCTGTATTGACGGATTATGTATGACTTAATGTTCATTTCCAAATGCTGAGAACAGTCCTCCTGCCTCCACCGACAATGAAAACGTCTTCCTGCGGATTGTATTTCTTCCATGGCGGACTGTTTGCAGCGGTGTATGAGAACTCATTTCCAGCCTTTGTCAACAAGCACTAACTTCTGAACCACTTTATCGCCGGGTTCGGTCGTTGACATTCCCACAGCTTCTTTTCCGACCATCCCTCTTAGTTGATTTATCCATCCGATATTCGACACCTTCAAAACCTCTGCCAGGATTCCAATCAGCCTCTTGACAGGAACCATTCCAGGAACCACAGGAATCCTCCTCATTTTTACGTATGGAATTAACCAACTGTACTTCCCGGTTTCTTGTATCCTGCTGTCCGCTGATGTGACGGTGAATTCGCTCCTTTGATAAAAAACAAGGAGCTCCACACCACCTGCAAGACAATCAGCGGAAATCAATGAAAGCAAAACATTGGAGATGACCTTAAAATTCAAGATTTATTGTTCATCTGCTGCCGGTTCGTTCGCTGATTGTAGAAGGATGGATCTGTCCTAAACTCAAAGTGATTGATTCATGTGACGAACAAATTATTAACTTTAAATGAAAATCATCAATGCGCTGACACGGAAGGTCAGCACACGAGACACATTCAGTCATTGTAACAAGTGTTTGTCAATCAGAGATCGCTCAGGAGATTCCTCAGGCCGCATTCTGAGAAAGGCTGATGCCAAAATTTGATTTCGGTAATTTCCTTATTCGACTATCTCATCAGCCTTGTCAGATTGCTGCTAATTCTGTCATTCCATCTCATGCGTTCTATTCAAGGCCGGGTTGTATTTGAAGACGGATTACATGCTCTAGCATCGAACTGTCTATGACAGGATCTCCATGACATTTGGGGATTCAGAAAGAATGGCAAATCGATTTTCAGGCTAGCTGACCACGGGTTGCAGAAACGCAAAGAGTATTGCTTACAACATTTGGTGCAAGGACTGCGGATGGATCTACATTGGCGAGGACTTTGGAACAAAGAGAATCGAAAGATAATGATGAAGAATTTAAACCACAAATATAGGGAGATTTCTGCAGACGTTATGCACGCGTCATTGATAGTGCAAAATTGCTGAATAACAGGAAGACATGTGCACATAACATGACCAACAAAAATGAAGAATATTTTCAATAGTCTTGCGATTAATGACAAAAACTCGCAGTACTTTGTATGCAATGACGACAATTTAATCCGGTTACCAGCACGAGTTTCTGCAGGAATGAGGCTTTCAGAGGATGATGTATACACCAGAGATGGAACCAGACCATCTTTTCCGGCCCGAGTCGGTTTCCAGCTCTGTGCACAACCTTCGACTACTGCGACTCTGCGCGTCTTCTGTTACTCTATCCGGCTCCTTTTCGTGTCAGAGGTACCAAAGAGAAACACAAATACATCCAACAGGAAGTAAATTTCGAGAAAATGACATTTTCTGTGTTTTCTCTAATTAGCTGAGAAGAATGAAGGATAGAGCCACAATTTTGACATGGAATGTCTTCAGGGTATGGTCTGATGCACCATTGCTTGTCTACAAAACTAAACACGTTCGGATCTAGCAAATATGTGATCTTAATATAAGAAAATAACACTAATCAGAATTGGTTGTCAACATGATAATAACACGCATGTCTGATAAGAAATGATAGAAAATCTCATTTTAACGAATGTTGTAATGTGCTTCCCATTGGAGAGGCATGTGATTTCCTTTGATCCTGTCTCACAAGAAGAGGAACCGGATAGAAATCGCCAGACGCGCAGATTTGCAGTATCCATGAGATGTACATCATTTTCTCAAAGTCTCATTTTCGGCCTCGTTTCCTTCAGAAGCTCGCTCTGATGGCTGCCGGACTGTTAAAAAAAAATATGTTCAAGTTACTTAAATAATTTTGATACAAGAGTCATCTATAATCACATTTAAAAGTTATTTTATTCTAAGATTGTCTATATGTTGAAATGCATTTGGTTTTGAAAATGTTGATTCTGAAATGCCTAGAGGAACTCCTGTTCACGGTGCTTGGAAATTGACTTTAACCTTGAAAAAATTGTCCATAAAATCTGAAAATTGATTCTGAATCAAAATTTTGTGCTGAAAACGAATATGATTTCAAAAAATCGTACAACGAGCTCTTCAAAAGATGACTTTTATTGATCAGTATTGATCTGATTAATTCGCAGTGATTGATTTAGTAGATTTGTACTTCTGTGATGTCATAATAGTGTAATATAATATGCAAATTAACCTGGCAGAAAACGAATATGATATCCAAAGCATCATAACTACAGCCGATTATACGTTTCGGATGAGCCACTGATCAATATCGATCTGATTGATTGATTAGTGATCGATTACACGATATGGAATATTAAAATGTCTAAAATGTTTAAAATTTTGATTGGATGTAAGATTATGACGCAGAAAACGAATATGATATCCAAAATATCATAACTGCAGCAGACTACAAGTTACACATTAATTATTAATCAATGTCGATCTGATTGATTAAAAGTGATTTTTGCTATGCTATCATGGTATATTGATATGTTTGTAATGTTCATTACTATATGGAAAACTACATGTATGTTATACCGGTAGAAGACAAAAAATATTATGTCGAACTAATGACCATGAAAGAAAAAATGACAACGTTAATTGAACTCATATAATTAGAAGAAGTGAAGTCCTGGGTATGCTATATCAGCCGGACAAAGAAGATTTGATTTTAGTCTATAAGTTTACTAGATGGCGACCATTGTATGCGCACACAGCTCGTTTCAGCGAATTGCCATATTCAGGATGAGACAGGGACTTCAACTTATAGTTTTCCCAGGTCTTTGCGAAATCATGATGGACTGACTCTCCTGCTTGTTCTGAACATCGTCCCAATCTTTCGTTGAATCTCGCACAAAATTGAGGAACATGCCAGATAACGGCATGTACTTTGGGCGTCACGTTGACATCCAAATCAATGTATGACATTTTGAAGTTGTTGATGTCTTCGAGGTAGGATTACTTCAGCTCCCATCCGAAGCATGATTCAACAACCTGTAAAGTGAATAAAAGGCTACATATACACCACTACAGTTTTTAGTGAAGATTCACTGAAAAGGTTCACGAAATTGTTTATGAAATAGTGAGCTCTGAAAATATTGGTGATGCGGTAGAAATGAATTTCGAAATAAAGTTTAGAGTTTGGACTAGGTATTGCATCTTAGTAATCGCATAAACATAATGAATAAAACAAATTACATACCTCTGAAAACATCGGAAGTCAAAAACATCGAAAAAACATCTAACGGTATCAACATAATAACACAAATTGCTTGCTTACCTTTGAAAAACATCGAAAGGCCTTAACGTATGGCAGACAATACAATGGGCACATTGATTGGAGCAACTCAATATTAGAAAGGAAATTCATGCAGGAATTTCCAGAGAAAGAGCCACCAAGGTAGGATTTCCTTTCAATGTACAATCTTTCGCTTCACGCCATTGAATGCGGCCAAATTTTGGACATATATTTGAAGAGTATATTCACAACTCCGAGCAGTAAATGTAATTCCGGAGGTGGTATGACTTGTATCACATCTATTCCGAGATCACTGTATTTGATTATACTCGGATGTATCACATTTTCATAATGCTTAGCCATCTTTTTGTCTTCACATTTTCCGTGATAAGACCAAAACGAGTCATGAATTGACTGAAATGAGCGTGCCTGACCAGACACATGCAAACTATCTTTCCTTGCTGTGCACCAGCAGCAGGGAAAAGTCGCACCATGGGACATCAGCCCAAGGAAACAATTCGCAACTTTGAGATCACATGAAATTGTCAATTTCTCATTGCTAAAATCCAGATCGTTCAAATTTGCTGATACCCATAGTTTTAAAATATTTGGATAATTCTCTTGTACATTTTCAGATAAAACGACTAGAAAAATATGCTTCACTCCTGTGTCTTTATATCCCCCATTGTACTTTTTATCAGAAACTGACAAACAAATTTTGAGGAAAGAGCCTCCACCGTCAATGTAAATTTTGATGTAGTAGTCACCACGATCTATGCCTCTCCTTTCAAGTATGAAATCAATTAACTGTCGTGCATCTTTGCAGACAACAGCAGGAGTAAGCTCTACCCCTTTTACAACATCTTGCTCCACGACACAGAAATCAATCATTTTTAACGTGAAGTAGTCATCAAAACAATGATCGGTAGCATACAAGTGGGCTTCCAAATTCGGTTCAATCTTGGTTGATGCTCTTCTCAGCTCATGGCGCAATTTCAAAGATTGACGGTTGCTCAAATTCATTTCAGATTGAATATTGGTAATATTCTGACACGAAACCCGAGCATTGAAATCGTCCGTAATTCCACGGGAAAGCTTCAAGGGACGGCCGCCTTCAGGCGATGTCAGCAAGAAGTCATCATCATGAGACTCTTGAATGTAAGAGTGCACAACTTGTTCTGGCAATTTCTTATTCTTTTCCGCCGAATTCAGTAATTGCTTAACATTCATCAGAGCTCCGGAACGAGAGCAGTTGTGTGGTTTTCCCCTACCCTATGTCTGATAAGCACAAGCTGCAAAGTTTCAAGCTGGTTGGTCTGGAGCTACTACCGGGTACTTTTCTCTTGTGTTGATGGTCTTCCTGGATTGGGTTTGATATTAGTTAACCTGGAATTCTTAGAACTGACGGATGCATTAGTTTTGGAAATAGTACAAACAAGACAGTCACAATTTGTATATCTTGACCTGGTATGATATTGATGCCGACCAACCTCACTATGATCATATACACTCAATTTACGAGTAAATTTGCCATTGGCGTACTCACCCAAAACCAATCGACATGTTCCACATATAACCGTTGGTAGTCTCCAGTCATCACGATCAAATCCATGGAAAACAAACTCGGAAATCAAATTGTATTGCCTGTCTGTGATACAACGATTGTCCTTGCCACATTTATTGAAACATATCAAGCAGACCTTTTGCAAACATTCCTTGTGAGTTGATGCATGATGAGCATGAGCCATAACGTCAAACGAATGAAGAATGAGAAAGACTAATGCTTCGATCAGACTGGCTTCGATACGACAGCGGCTATCGAATAGAATAATCGAATGATCATCGATTAGTCACACGGCATGACAAACATCATTGTGTGCGTGCGTCATACTGTCCTCATCAGAAACAGTTCTATTGTTCTGCTTTGTCGATTCGTGGTAGCGCTGTTTCCACATGTTATTACTATACTTACATAAGTGTGAAACCGATAAGATGACACCTGAAGTAATCTGAAGCTAGTCTGTATCACATACTCTGCTGCAGTTATCATACATTTTAACACCATGTTCGTTTTCGACATAATCATATTCACCATTCTAAAACATACCAACCTATGTGCAGAGGATATATTCGTTTTCTAAGGCAAATCAATCACTTTTAATCAATCGGATCGATATTGATCAATAATTAATGTGTAACTTGTAGTCTGCTGCAGTTATGATATTTTGGATATCATATTCGTTTTCTGCGTCATAATCTTACATCCAATCAAAATTTTAAACATTTTAACCCATATTATACCACTGTCCCTAAAAAGGGACGCTTAATCTTTCGACTGTCAATGTCAAAATATAAGATTAATGAACAAACTTAGAGATTAACGGGAAGCTATTTACCAAATATATTAATAATATACATTGATTTGTCTTGAATATTATCTGTACTACTACTCAGATGATAGAGTTCTGTATTTTTAAGATTTATTAGTAAAAAAATAAAAAAATATTTTCTAATACTCATTTACATGACCCATTATACTTAACTTCTAGAAATGTGATAATCCTTAGTTGTTTGATGCATTGTTGTGATGCAGTCAAAATATGATTGCAAAATAATTTATCTGTTTGGAGAAATAATCGATTATGTAACCGTACCGATTTAGGGACGTTGGGTACGAATGACCCCCGTGACATTGAAAAATGAAAACATTCAGAACGTCATTTGAATAAACTTCTGACTCATTTTATGTGTTGTGGTATACATGTTCCTTTCATTTTTTCTAAATTTAGTTATGTTTTGTAAAATTATTTCAGTTAGTTTTGTTTAAATCTCATGGAATTTGAATTCATGCAGTCTAATCTATGCGAAATCAAGAAATGGCGTCCAAAAAGACAAGAACCAAAAGTCGAAAACGGTAAGTTTTAATTTCATCTAAATAATTGTTCTCAGGGTATGCTATGATAATCGCAATGAACTGTATGTAGTAGAAGGTTAGTATCTACATTAAATGTGCCAGTCAATAGCAAGATTAATATTTTACCTATAGGTAGGGGTAGGCCTATAAATGTTGTATATAAATATATTGGCTACATATTAGTAATATCTCAATGGCGGTTAACCGACGATTGAATGAATAGCTATCCATTATCAAAATAGGCTGTAGGCTTGATAGTTGGACAGTTTACATCTGGTTTAATTAATTTACTTTCCAAAGTAGGCTACTGTTAATTTCTGTATCGCTCTCATTAGTTTGAAGCTTATTAGTCTACACTAGCGCTTTAATGATATGTTCCTATAATCATAATCTTTTCATTAGATATGGAATTATCTTAGTTTCTGTAAGGTAAAACGTCAATCGAATGCAAAATGATGACAAGCATCTTCATTCATCTTCTTTACATTTCAGGAAGATGAGTTATCAATTGCGGATGCCTCAAATCAACCAAAATCACGATTTGCCAAATACCGAAATCGAGAGTGCAGCAGAATTATATCATCTCGATGGAGAAAGGACGATATTCCGACGAATTTATCTACTCAAAGAAGTTGGACAAACGATATGCCATCACTGATTAATGAATCCGATTCCCCTAGCACGATATTTGAAAAATTTTTTGATGACGATGTTATTTCTATGATAATGGAAGAAACTACAAGGTATGCTGTTAGTAATGGAAAACATAATTTTCAAGTGGCATCAAATGCGATACGCTTAGTTTTGGCAATTCTTATCATTTCTGGATACGTTCCTCTTCCTAGAAGGAAAATGTATTGGGAGTTAAAGTCTGATGTTCACAACGAAGCTGTATCAAAGGATATGTCCAGAAATCGTTTTGATGAAATCATTCGATATCTACATTTGGCAGACAATGACCATTTATCTTCGGACGACCGGTTTTCGAAAGTTCGTCCTCTACTTGACAAAATGAATGAGAGATGCTTGAAAATCCAGCCAAATGAACAAGAATTATCAATTGACGAGTCGATGACTCCATATTTTGGACGTCATGGCAACAAACAATGTATAAGGAATAAGCCCATTCGATTTGGTTTCAAAACATGGGTGTTGGCTACCAGTGGAGGCTATGTAATACAATTCGATCCGTATCAAGGCAGTAAATCAATGTATGACAAAAATCTTGGATTAGGTTATAGAGTGGTCACCAATCTTCTTGATTCGCTTCCAAGCCACCTCCCCTTTTGTGTGACATTCGACAATTTTTTTACGTCATTACGTCTTGTGTCTGATTTAGCCGAAGAAGGATTCGGAGCAACAGGGACAATCAGAGGTAATCGGCTTCAAAAATGTTCAATTTCCTCTTCCAAAGAATTAAGTAAACAACCGAGAGGAGCATTTGATTACCGCTACGATCGACAAAATGAAATCATAACTGTAAGTTGGAATGATAACAGCGTTGTTACACTGGTATCCAACATACACGGTGTCTTCCCTTTGAATAGCGCCAAAAGGTGGTCAATGAAAGAAAAGAAAAGAAATTCATGCAGGTTGAGCAACCACGCATCGTACAAGCGTATAACAAAGCTATGGGAGGGGTCGATCGTATGGATCAAAGTGTCTCTTGCTATCGAATAAACATCAGGACAAAGAAATGGTGGTGGCCTTTCTTTGCGCATTGCTTAGATATGGCATTGCAAAATGCCTGGCTATTACATAGAAAAAACAGTTCAGAAAATTGGATCAACTGTCTTTCAGACGAGAGATTGTTGATGTCTACTTGCGACGGTATTCAGCTTCAAATCAAAATTTACCAGTAGCACGAAAGATTGCACGCTTGGATAATAAAGTCCCAGGTGAGATTAGACGTGATGGAAAAGGGCATTTCATCATCTCAGAAAGTACACAAAGAAGATGCGCCTATTGTGGGAAGAAAACTTACAGACGTTGCATGAAGTGCCAAGTGCCTCTCCACCTTGAATGTTTGCAAACCTTCCATCAATGACTTCTGATTTAAATGTTGTAAAAGTGAATAATCGATCACTGCATCAATCCTTGACTTGATGAGGAAGTGTAAATTTAATAAAAACGAAAAGAAAAAATCATATGTTATATATGTCTTATGCGGAATACCAGTACCCATTCGTACCCAGTGTCCCTATAAAGGGACGTTTACTAAATCGTATATAATTACCTTGATTATTTTCATAAATAATGTCGAATTGGTGATTAATCAAAGTAGAAAAATGCAATTTTCAGAAAGAAAATAAAAAAAACAATTTTGGGTTAATTTGGGTTAATATTCCATATCGTGTAATCGATCATTAATCAATCAATCAGATCGATATTGATCAATGGCTCATCCGAAACGTATAATCGGCTGTAGTTATGATGCTTTGGATATCATATTCGTTTTCTGCCAGGTTAATTTGCATATTATATTACACTATTATGACATCACAGAAGTACAAATCTACTAAATCAATCACTGCGAATTAATCAGATCAATACTGATCAATAAAAGTCAATTATCTTTTTAAGAGCTCGTTGTACGATTTTTTTGAAATCATATTCGTTTTCAGCACAAAATTTTGATTTAGAATCAATTTTCAGATTTTATGGACAATTTTTTCAAGGTTAAAGTCAATTTCCAAGCACCGTGTGTTATAAAACTGATCAATGACAGACTATAAAGACTTTTGAGATATTTTGTTCACGATCTCATTGACTATTATATCATCAGCATAAGCACATATTTTTACATCTGAATTCGGATACGGCAGACCTTCTACAAGAAACGTGCGTGTATTTCCAAGAAGGCATTCACGGTGTTCCGTAAAAGAAATAGTAGTCTAACCGGACCGGGCTTCGATTGCACTTTTATACGTTTGCATGGACCTCTCTGATACCTTAAAAGCAAATTTCAAAATCTTTCATCGATGCATTTTTTCTGCAGCCCTAAAAATCCAAAATGACGACCTGATTGCCATATATGGCAAGTGAGAAAAATAATTTTGAGATGACCCATCTCAGATGGATCCAATGAACCGAGGGCTTTTCTCTACAACCTCGTATATAAATATTGTGACTTAATATATATGGCAGTTATTTACATAAATTGGTATTATTGGCATCATTAATGCTGTAAATTACTATGGTCCTAGATACCGATTATCCACCTACATTTTCTGTAAATGATTCAACTAAAAATTTCTTTTTTAACAATAACTTCCAGTACATTGTTTCCTTCCATTCGACAACAAATGCACTCAAATAGTAGCTTCAAGCGTGCGGAGGTCCTTATATGCACACTGTCAATGTTTCTGAAACAATAATCAAAGCTTTGCCCGTGATGATAAGAGCTGTCGGTGTTGGCCTTTGTAGTGGCGAACTGCTTGCAACAATAGAGACGAATACTCAGGATGATTCATATTGTTTGCTTTAAAAAGTATTTGAATCTACATGTATATCTATGATCTGTGTGACACAGTGGTTAAGTGATTGGCCCACCGATCTTATCATCATCATATACATGTACACCCAGAGAACTGAAACTTGGTGATTTTCATGGTGTACATGTAGTATTACAATGTAGCTTCAGTTGATATAGGACTGCACCTAATGCAACAAATAAATTTACAGGTTCATGCATAAACGCCATGTGCAAGAAGTTAAGTCACCATATTATGCATTTCTGTGGCTGTATAGAAAAGTGCTCGGTCGACTTATAAAAAGTTAACATTTTTGAGCAATACTGGATCCACATTAGGCTAAAACATTGAAATCTGATATGGATCATCTCAAAATTATTTTTCTCACTTGCCATATATGGCAATCAGGGCTGCAGAAAAAAGGCCTCGATAAAAGATTTTGAAATTTGCTTTTAAGGTATCATAGAGGTACAATGCGAACGTACAAAAGTGCAATCGAAGCCCGGTCCTGTTAGATCAATAATTTTTTTCAGCAATTGAGTTATTCAAGTTTCAGTGAATGCGCAGTGCATAACGCTTATCCCTTATTAAACGGACAAAATTTTCAAAATCTGCTTTTTCCTTCAAATCTTCGATTGTAACGACTATTATGATGCAAATAAACATGAATAAAATAAACATGAAAGGTAAGTAGTCAGATATAAATAGATAGATAGTCAAATGTAGTCAGTGCATAGTTGTCAAAATAAACCATATTGTGTGATCTACGACCGCGTTTGTTTGTTTGTGGGATGCATGTATGTCATTATCCAATTGAGGTAATTAATTATTGACATAAACTCTATTGCTGCCAGGATTTCTTAAACAGCTTATAGAAATTTGTCTTCCGGTACATGGCTAAAGAAAATTAATTGACTTTATCGTCTGTTTGACCTATATACAGCATTATACATATTAATGACATCATGAGACGTTCATAGATGGAAATGCTCGCAACTTAGTGAATCATTTAATACATGTAACTGGTCTTGATTACTTTAAACAAAAACATGAATCGCTTGGAATTATAATAACTGGTGACTTCAATCGTGCCGATGTGCGTAATTTAAAATGTTCCTTTTGCTTGGAGCAACTTGTCAAAGCACCAACTCGAAAAAATGCTATTTTAGATTTATTTCTCACCAACATGCCGGACATGTATTCAAAAGTTGAAGTGTTACCGCCGATTGCAACTTCGGATCACAATGTTATTTTGGCATCACCCATTTTTACTCAATCGTCTCTGGTGCCAACTTTTAAGGTGAAAAGATTTCAAAGTCATACTAATAAAGTAAACTTTGTGAATGCACTATGTCAGATCAATTGGAACTTCGTCTATTTGGCCAACACATGTCAAAGAAAATTTCAGATTTTTTATTTTATTTTAGCGAGTCTTATGAACGAGTATCTTCCGTGGACGTATATTAAAATACCTGCAGGTTCGAAACCATGGGTGACAGAATATTTCATCGATACATTGAAATTGCGTAATAAACATTGGCGTGATGGCAATACGGTTCTATATACACACTACAAGAAAAAGACAGAAAACATGAGGAAAAGTTTGAAAACGAACTACGATATGAAAAATCTGAGTAGAGTTGAAGACTCGAAAAAATGGTGGACAAATTTGAAATCAATTATATGCAAAAATTCCAAGAATGACAATACTAGTGTGAATTTCTTCATTCAAAATCAATTCAACGGCAATATTCAATCTTTTATCGAATCAATTAACAACTTCTTTGCATTGGTTGCTGAAGATATTGAACCCTTGACTGAAACTGTTTTTGATAATGAGAACGATGATCATTTTATTCCTGATCGCATTTTCCCAACCGTGAAGTCTGTTGAAGACATGTTGAGCAGTATTAAAGTGCACAAATCGCTAGGACCAGACGGTATTCCTAATTGGATTTGGAAAGACTGTTGCCAGACATTGGCCGGGCCTGTTACGTCAATTGTCTGCTCTTCAATCAGAGAAGGTGTATGGCCTGCAATGTGTAGAAGCTCCGACATCACTGTGCTCAGTAAAACAGAAAAGCCAAAAACATTAGAATCCGATTTCAAATCAATAAGTCTTACTTGTGTCGTCAGTAAGGTTGTTGCAGAAACAATAATGGTGAAAAATATATTGCATTACGTGCGTGACAAATTAGATCCCAATCAATTTGGCGGTGTAAAGGGTGGCTCAACTACAAATGCCATACTTACTATGATGGATGATCTATTGAGGAATGCAGACCATGGCTATATAAGTAGAATTGTTCTAATAGATTTTTCTAAAGCGTTCGATCGAATTGACTACAACATTCTTGTTCGCAAGCTCCTTGACATGAATGTTCCTGTGTGGCTTTGTAAATGGGTATCTGGTTTTCTACATCAGCGTATGCAGCGCGTGAAGTACCACCATAATTACTCTCAATGGATGCCGATATCAGCTGGAATACCTCAAGGTACTAAATTTGGACCACTTGCATTTGTACTCATGATTAATGACCTAACAGCAAACATGAAGTATATTGACGACTGCACTATCTACGAATCTTTCGATAGCATTAACCAGTCATCACTTGTTCAGAGAGCAAATGAAGTTGCTGATTGGGCAAAATAACACAATATGAGATTAAATCTAAAAAAGACAAATGAAATGAGAATAAGCTTTAAAAGAAAGAAACAGCTAAACTGGAATCAGATAGAAGTAGATGGGGAAATAATTAATCCAATTCGTCAAACGAAGATTCTTGGTTTCATCATCAATGAGGAATTATCTTGGTCAGATCACATATTGAAAATAATGAAGAAAGCACAGATGAGAGTACATTTCGTTAGTGAAATGATAAGATCAGGTTTCGGAGATGCAGATGTTGTTAAATTTTATTGTGCTTGTATACGCAGCATTCTGGGATATGGCGCTCCTGTATGGCATTTCAACATCACAAAAGCACAATCAAATGCTCTTGAATCTGTTCAGAGAAGAGTCATCCGCATGATAGAGCACATTCCAGTCGTGCCACGATTATAATTATGAAGACCTTTTGATGAAACATGGGCTAGAAAAACTGAGCACCAGACGTTTCATCATATGTCAAAGACAATTTCAGAGATTGCCGACGATCCTGAGAGAAAGGATACCACAGCGCTTGAATGGGACGATATCAAAACTTATAAAATCATCCAGCATTATATTTTGTAAAACTGATCGATATAAGAACTCCTTCCTTCCATCTTGTGTATCGCGTTTTTCGTAGCTGTGACTTAATGCCTTTTATATGCTTTTTTTATCCCTTTGTATGTATTATGATCAGCCATGACTGTTTATCTACAAATAAATGCTTATTATTATTATTGTTATTATTATATTTCGGCATCTATCTGCTAAGTCATCATAACACCACTCCTTTGTCTATATGCATGACGCGTACCCACTATGTCAGTTTTTGTTTAGTTAGGAGACGAGGCAGCTGTGAACACGGCTGTGGATTGAGTGAAATTGACACGTTGATGACGCGTTGACCTTCGGAATCTTCTTCGTACATTCTCATATACGACGTTCATATGGGAACTCATCACTCATATCGCTGGAAGATTTTTCAGTAGTGCAGGCTTCTGATCGTCGTCAAGGAATTCTGCCTGCTAATTTGGAATGTCAGTTGTTCTTGAATTTCAATCGAAATTTCTGGGATATTTATAAATTGCAAAATCTGTTGACATGGAAGCTTTTGTTTTATGTTGCTGGTTTTATTCGAATATACTGTGTTAAGCAGTGCATTATACAGCCTATTGTTTTATTGCATGCGTAGTTAGGCCTAACTCTAATAATGCGCTTATGGTTGCTATTTTTATGTCTACAAAATATATTAATTATGGCCATACGTCGACTAGCAACAAATCCTCACAATATGGACATTATATGCATTCTTCAGTCGTAAATTTCAACAACGTAAAAATCAACACAAAATAGTAGTCCAAATAATCATTTTACATGCACTGATTTCTGACCGGTAAAATTTCATTATTTTTTTAGTATGGCTTATAAGTATAGGCAGAAATACTCATAATGAAGACCACGCAGGCATGAAGATATCGAATGCTGAATTGTGTGCATGTGACCTCTGAATTAGTGCATCAGTAACGAAATGAATTAACTTTTGAAATTACCCTAACTGACATATTGCAATAATATTTATTGCAAACAAAAAGTATTCAAATATATTTACTGCTATTATGTCTTGTCATCATTAATAATGCAATAGTATTTTGAAAGGGTCTGACTGCAAGCAGTATATGAACTAAGTAAATGGAGTAAGTGTGTATTGGTTTGTTTCAACAAAAATACTCATGCTTTATTTAACTCAAAAGAAGTCCCTGTACGAACATACGCCGGAAAGGAAGGTGTGAGGCAATGCTAGCACAACTTCCGTTGAATTTCCAAGCATGGTGAAACATGTTATCATTGATTTTCGTGGCAAGTGCAAATTCAATGAACTTTTGCTGTCCTGAAACAGTACTTGGTTACCTGAATTTCAAGGAAATGAATTCGAACAACATTCCAGTACATCTTGAATTTCAACAGCATGCGGCTATAGAAGTGACTGGATCATAAAAACAAGATAGAATCACGAAAAATTTCGCTTCCTCTTTAATCAGCAAAAATATTAAGTGAGGTTGTTGAAGGCATATATCAACATATCCACCCACTGTAGGACACACACGGCATAATAGGATTGACGAATGTGTCATGAATTGTGATTAAGAAAAAAAGTGCATAATAATTTTGTGATCAACTCGCTTTCATGCTTCCATCCAGTGACGGCAGCGGCGCAACGAAGTCCACGGCAATAACTATCATTCTACAGTGTCTGCAGTCTCCGTACTTCACAGCAGAATCGTTAGATACGAAAAGTGTATACAACGTGATACCAAATTCATATAGAAATTGAAACTAACGATTGATTTACAAAAGATCTTCACAGAAGTCTACTGAGAAACTGAACAACTGATTTGCGAAGATGTACCGAAGAATATTTTGACATCGATACTTCGTACTTGTTTGGTATTGAGGGACTTGCAGTGAATTTTATCCAATTCTGCTCTAATTGTACTGAACTGTACATCCACACGCCGCAATATATCAAAAGTTATTCCTTCTACGCAAGTCAACAACAAAATTAACAATGACATGAGTTGAGTACCTAAGATGGACGTTCGCATTATTTGGTAAAAATTGAAATTTTGCACAAATATACCCCTGACAGGATAACGGAATGTACATGTTCCATGACGAAATAACTCAAAATATCACAGAATATTGCATTTGTATTGGATACGCGCACTATTTCTGAGAAATATAGATCAGATCATGCTCTAGACTGAATATTTGGTTATGAAAGTCAAATCCCTTGAAAATAATAAAAATTCAATATTTGAATTTAAAATGAATATTTTTCAAATTTCAAATTTTGCCTCAGTGACCTACTCTAAACTGCCTTAAAACTGAAATACTGTGCATACAGTATATTACTATTACATGACACTTAGATGACACTAACGGCTTTTGCTCACTTGTAGTATCGGGGGGGGGGCATTATAACCCCCGCGGATTCTTTATCTCACGCCGGAACGAATAATTGTTTGAAGGTCTCCTTCAGTAACATTGTGCTGCCTTTCTCTGAATGGTCGCTGTTTTTTTAGACCAAATATTTTAGTCACAGGAGTGACATGAAAAAAATTCACAATCACGTTTTTTCGACATTTTGGATTTTCACCTCTATTGATAAGAATTTTGAGATTTAACCCTCAGATGACCAAGGGTGATTGTTTTAATCACTTCGTTAAAAATACTGATCAAACACAACATTCTGCGGAAAAAAGCGTTCTCATATCACCTGACCATTTTTCTAGCCCATGGTTATTGTTTTTCCGTTATTAGCGTTTTGCTTGCATGACTCAATGTTTCAAAAAATACAATCGATTGTGTTGAAGTTGAACATTTTGCAGTGTAGCTGCCATGGGTGATTATTTCTATCACCTTCACAAATTGAAAGACAGTTTAGACTCTTATTCATTCAGATGGAAAAGCGTCTGAGGATCCAATTGGCTTGTCAACGGATACAGTTGATACTTTGGTAAAGCTGACTAAAAAGCAGAATCCTCGAAGGCTGGAGCTGGAACCAATCGAAGTCAATAGAATACGACGCTGTATGAGAAGCAAGGAAGTCAACTCGAAACTGCACTCCAACTTAAAATTTCTGCACCGAATACAGTGAGTTTGTGTGTGGAAGGCATAGTAATTCAACAAACGCAGAGTGCTGCAAGTGCCAGAGCGAATGGCTACAATACTGCTATTACTGTATGTAGGCCTACAGTCTACGGCAAGGATAGTCTGCAACGGATAGAAGAACTATGTATTGAAATTGCATGTATATTCAATAAATGTGTGCATTCGGATCATCATGTCTTCCTGATAATAAGAACTATCAAGTTACAGTAATACCAAGTACCCATACATTAAAATTATCAAATTTGTTAAAAAGTGATTGTTTCAACTTCAAAATGCTATCTGAGGTAACAAGAACCGCTTGAAATGCAGAATCGACAGCATCACAGAAATGACACCAGACAGAGCATGTTTCAAAAAATAGGTTCTGCTGTAATTTTCATGAAATTCTGTCGACTAGTTCAGATACAATAACGAAGTTTAGAAAAGTGATTGTTTGATTTTTAAAATTCTATTTATAGCAACAAGATCAACTTGGAGTGAAAAACTTACACCACCATCGGATAGAACATTCCCAAAATAGATATGCCTTATTGTGTTGTGTCATGTAGGTTAATGGTTTAGAAATCTTTTGGGAAGTTAGAAATCTATTTTGAAATCCACCGACAAGAAAAAACAAGAGGCAAATTTGGTTAAAGGTTTACGCACTTGACTTGAAAGTTCTGATTCATTTTCAGACACTTTCTCATACTACTATTATTTCATTCTGTGGCAACTAATCAGTAGTCTTTGCCATAGAGTAGGGATATATAGGTAGAGTGTCGACTCAAAAAAAGTATCTGTATACAGTGAAAATTTTTATATCAAAAGATTCAGTTTTTTACGGAGATTGCGTTCCCGTGGTCCAAAAAATTATTTGATCACTTTTGGAAAAATCAAAATTCGCCAATTTATATACTACCGAGATGACTCTCCTATATAAGTAGTATGAAACAAGTTGGATATCAAAAGGAATGAACATTTGCTAATAAGCATCCTAACTAAGCGGAAATTAAGATGATATGAAGGGAATTTCATGAACCGCATTATAATAGAAGTCTTCATGAAAAAGTCGCGATATTATTCGAGCTTTCTTGACTGAAATTTCAAGTTTCTAATTCAATTTTCACCGGCATGATTTTATGATTCACTAAATTCATATTTCATTTCTTGAATCTGAATAGTGAGGTGGACCCATTTACATCTTTCAAAGTTAATTTAAATCATTGTCTTTGATTCTGTTATTTTGCTCTACTAGTGGCAGGTCAATTGCGTGGGGTGGGAAAGGCCTTGGTCATCCGTAGTTAGTTTGTGGAGTGGCGTCCTCAAGCCATCGAAATAGCTACACGAGTATGGGCCATTAACCGACTGTTACCTCCAAGTGGTCCCCCCGGGTAACGCTAACAACAGCGGCTCACTGGCGAGTTAAGGGCGCCAGTCTAAAATGACCCTTGCCAGGGGCAGATGTAGCTCGTTAGCTTGGCAGGCAGTCCATCTAGGAGAAGGAAAACTCTGATTTAATACCAAACAATTCTCCACCATTGCCTGGTCCCAAGTCCAAGACTAGAAAGGAGGAGGGTTTGCGCCAGGAAGGGCATCCGGCAGTAAAAACCCCAGCCAAAGCAAATATGAAAATGTCCTCTAACATTGAATCGATAAGGGCTAGGGCGTCCTCCGCAAGCGACGCGCGCTGTCATCGCCCAGACTGTGGCAAGTGAGCAAGGGCTACCGCAGAACAGACAACGACTGCGGCTAAAGAAGCAAGTTGTCAAAAACAAAAACAAAGAACGCGATACACCATGCATGTGGCGTTTTGGGACATGGAATGTCGGATCTATGACGGGTAGGAGTATGGAAATAGCTGATGTGCTTGAAAGGCGAAAAGTAGATTTTGCGTGCATTCAAGAAACAAAGTGGACCGGTAATAAAGCGAGAGAAATTGGCCACGGATTTAAGCTTTTCTACTCAGGTGGAACAGCAAAGAAGAATGGAGTTGGAATAGCAGTAAAACAAGATCACTGGTCGAAGATACTAGAAGTCAACCGGGTGAATGATCGGCTCATGTGGATGAAGATATACAACCCTGGCAATATGAAGACCTATGCTTTAATAAGTGCCTATGCTCCCCAAACAGGTTGCCAAGATGTTGAGAAGGAGGAGTTTATGAGCCTGCTAGAAGACATAATTTCGGGATTCGAAGTATCATGTAAAGTTGTCATTGGTGCTGATATGAACTGTCATGTTGGGGCACAGAGGAACAACTGCGAGGCCCATGGGGGTCACGGATTTGGCGGTAGAAACGCAGAGGGAGATAGACTAATGCAGTTAGCCCAGGCAAACAACCTCAGAATAGCTAACACCTGGTTTGTGAAGAACGATGCACAGAAAGTGACTTATGAAAGCGGTGGCAACAAGACGGTCATAGACTTCTTTCTAATATCATCGGACGAACTAAGAGCAATTCAAAACTGCAAAGTGATCCCAAATGAGAGTGCTGCACCACAGCATAAGCTTTTGGTTATGGACCATCGGTCAGCAGCACTGGCGAAACCAAAGCAAAAAGAAGCAGAGAGGAAGATCAAGTGGTGGAAGTTAGCAGACGAGGAGACAGCAGAAAGCTTCAGGCGTCTCACGTTGAGGAGTATAGAGGATGCAGTTAATTGGGAGGAGGTGACAAATATCCTGAGGAGCTGTGGGCAGGAGATCTGTGGAGTGACACGCGGTGGAACCTTTCGTAACTTAGAGTCCTGGTGGTGGACGGACGAGGTCCAAGGTGCCTTGAAAGCCAAGAAGGTTAGATTCAAAAAATGGAAAACCTCCAACCTTGATGCTGGTAGAGAAAGTTACAAACTGGCCAAGAAGCACGCCAAAAAGACGGTAGCCAAAGCAAGGAGAGAGGCATGGAAAGGAATGTATTAGAAATTGGAGTCGAAAGAGGGAGAAAAGCTGATTTTCAAGATAGCGAAGTCCAGAAGCCAGAAATGCAAAGATAACATCGAAGGTTTCTTTATGAGAGACTCTGAAGGTACTATTCAGACGACCAGCGATAGTAACAAAGCGATATGGAGGGATTATTTCTGTGAATTGCTGAATGAAGAAAGACCACATAATGAAATTACCACAGAACTGGCAGTGAATGGTCCGATCGCTGAAATTACCCAGGATGAAGTCCAGAAAGAACTGAGCAAAATGAAAGGCAGGCGCAGTTGCGGACCCGACGACATACCCATAGAAGTTATTAAAGTGCTAGAAGAGAAAGGAGTACACTTGTGCCTGCATCATTTCAACGAGATCATTCAAGACCATCAACAATTGCCGGCGGTGTGGAGAGAGAGCATTTTAACACCAATATATAAAAACAAAGGTGATCACAGAATTTGCAGCAATTATCGAGGCATCAAACTGCTCTGCCACAGCTTCAAACTCCTAGAGCGAATAATTAATAAGAGGTTGAGAGTGTGCACAAATGTACGAAACAACTAGTTTGGATTCCGATCTGGATATAGCACCACAGATCCCTTGTTTGTAATGCGTACGGTTATGGAGAACCTGAGAGAGGGAAACGAGCCTTTCAGGGCAGTTTTCGTGGATTTAGAAAAAGCGTACGACTCTGTTCCTCGAGCATTGTTGTTCAACTGTTTGAGAAGGAAAGGAGTGCCGGAGGTGTATGTAACTCTGATTCGGAAAATGTATCGAGAAACCCTAACAATTGTGAAAACCAAGCATGGTTGCACTCCACCTTTTGAGGTCACTGTTGGGCTGCACCAGGGATCGGCGTTGAGTCCATATCTCTTCTTACTGGTCTTGGATGTGATAACTGGGCATCTGGAGAGCAGTCCCCCAAAAGAAATGCTCTACGCTGACGATCTGGTGATTTGTGGGGATTCTAAAACAATGGTAGAAAGCAGGCTGGAGTTGTGGCGCAATGCCCTGGAAAGTAATGGTCTCAGAATTAGCAGAAGTAAGAGTGAATACCTATCCACCCCTGCGAACGATGAAGAAATCCAAATGGATGGAACCTTGCTCCCATCAGTTAAGAAGTTCAAGTATCTTGATTCACTGTTAGACGTAACATCATCTTGCGAGCAGGACATCAAAAACCGCATACAAACAGGATGGAAAAGTTGGAGACAAGTGACAGGAGTTATCTACGACAAAGGAGTTCCTCTCAAGCTAAAATCAAAGATCTACCAGGCTATGATACTACCGGCAATGACCTATGGAGGAGAGTGTTGGGCACCAAGGAAGAAAGATACGCAAAGGCTGATGGTGACGGAAATGAAGATGCTCAGGCGATGTCAAGGTTTAACCCTCCGGGACCGAGTTAAGAATGAAGAGATTCGACGCAAGATGAGGATCCCATCCATCGATAGATTCATGGAGTACAAGCGGCTTGCATGGTACGGACACGTCAGAAGAAGACCGGACGATCATATAACCCAAACAGCACTGCACCAACCGATATCTGGCAGACGAAAAAGAGGTCGTCCACCCCTATCATGGAAAAGGGGCATAGAAAAAGATCTGGAGAGAAAAGGCATAACCCATAATCTGGCCCTCGATCGAGTAAAATGGAAGAGGACGATACGGCCCACCCTGGAGGAATTTGGGATTGGTGGCCGGTAAAGGTGAGTAAAGTAGTAAGTGGCAGGTCAATTGCGTGTGATATGATCTCGCTTAATAAAATACCCCTGCAGTTGAGGATGAAAATAATAGGAACCCATCGAATTGCTAATTTAACAAACATTAAATCTCCAAGGCTGTCATGAGAATCTGTGAAATAACATCATTCCTTCTCCATTACAGTCATGATCAGTCAATTCCGTTGTGATTTCTGAAAAACTGCCAAAATTTGCATATCTAACAGTTGGTGACAATAGCACATGTATTCCCCACGAGTTCATTCAATAAAATCGAAAGTGTATACACATTGGGGATTTGATAAATGCGGAGTTACCACTCTACCTAATATACCCGCTCTATGACTCAGATAATTATCTCTGATGAAATATGCTTATTTTATGAAGAGATAGCAGAGGCATCAGGTTATCGGTTTTTAACTTTCCAATAAGATATTAGTAATACTAACAATCTCTGGTGCAGAAAGTGATATCCCACCTAATTGAAGACCATCATTATGTGACTGACACTTGTATGTTTTCAACGTCCAAAAATGTGACTCATGCGAAATGTTCTTCAGAGGATGCTGATTCAAATTCGGAAAATAGCAGAAAATAGCTAACTATTTCTTGTTGAAAAAGTGGTTGTTTCTTGAGGATAGCAAATGCCGTGAACTTTTTAATCTGAACTTATTATTATCCTAGATCCAAAAGAACAGAGGACACAATATTTCATGCACAACCTGTGCGCATCATCAGGTGAGAAAGAGAATTATTTCTGTATTCCAGTAGTGCATTAGCGTAACATATGACCAACAAAACTATGTATGAAATAGTCTGCAAAAGAGTCGAATAGTCGAATATACTGTGGTCGAATTTATTCAAGCAATTAAATTGCAAGGACGACGCTGCTTCATGATGAAATAGATGATAAAGGCATTGCTGATGTGTCCAGCGCACTGTGATCTCTAACATAAGAGAAACCCACACGATATTGTCGGGAAGTTACAGAATTGTTACATAAAATTGGATTTAATGTCTTGAAATTCGATGAATTGAACTTCTTTCATGGAAAGATAGGGATTCATAGACAATCCTATGTGAGAAATGAAATGGCTAGCATACAATGCATACATGTACATGCAATGTACTTGCAATGCAAAGTCTCAGGAAAATGACATTTTTCATACTTTTCAATTTCTCTTTGTACATTAGGCCTATATTGCGTTCTTTTTCTGAGGCCACTACCGCCAAATGTAAATATTGTGAGAACTGTATGGTTAAACATCTTACTCATGAAATAAAAAATGAATATTAAATTTCAAAAGAGCGATCTCAAATTTCATACACTTAGAAGTACATATTTAGAAGGCAGGGGCCTAAGTTATTATATATAACCTCGAATATTTAACAAATACCCAGAAAGAGGAAATATATTCTTGATGTAAAGTATTTGCCATTACTGGAAAAAATGGAAAATTTTACTTATCATGCACTTGTCAATTAACCGTTTTCCAGCGGCAAAAAACAAAATTTTCATGCTTATGATACCGGCATCACAAATATTTGAACAAATAACATTATAACTGAATAAACATTTGCTGTTTGAAGTATTATGATCATCATGCAAGTTTTGACAAATACTTTGTCATTTTTACCTAGAAATAGACATGTTCCCAATTGGGAACATGCGGCACTTCTCACTATAAAAACAGGAAATTTCAATGATATAGTTCATTTGGTTTGGTCACACAAATTGCAACACGACAGTAATTAGAGTAGATATCTATGATTGTAGATGTCTATGTTTGATGTTGACGACAATTTTCGATGTCCAGTAACTGTTCCTACTGACATGATATCGACTGTTGAAATTTTGAATTTCTACTTCCTAGGTAATATAATGATCAGATACAGAGCAAAATAGTCGCTGTCTGACTGCATGTGTGAACAAGATGACATCAAGACAAGGTAGACATTGCTATACTTATCAACAAGCTGCGGATTTGATTGCTGCGATGAGTGACGACGACGAAAAGACAAATAACATTATTGTTATTCCTTGCAATGAAAGAGGTGACCAGGAATCTGAGGCTGATGATCTTGATGAAGAGAACTTATTTTCTGATACATTAGGCGATGTCGCTGGACTTTTAGAAATTCAAGAAGATGATTGCAATATTGAAGTGAAAAACCAACCACCTGCGAAAAGAAGGAGAACTTCTCCAACATCATGGAAGAAATCTGAAGTGACCGATTCATTTTCAAGTTTACGCCAATTTGACGATTTTCGTGATGAGTATCTTCTAGCAAGTGAACTTACTGCATTTGAAACTTTTCGTTTATTCGTGGATGATTCATTCATACATCACATAGTGACCGAAACAAATCGGTATGCTCATGAACAGAAAAATAATCCTTTATTTTCTGTTAGCTTCGATGAAATAGAACAATTTCTTGGTGTTCTTCTGTACTCTGGGTATGTATGCTTGCCGGAAGAGAGAAACTATTGGAGTCGATCGGAAGACATTAATTTTGATTTCCTGTCGTCGTCCATTACTCGTGATCGGTATTTGAATATAAAAAGACATCTTCATCTTGCCAATAATCGAAATTTATGCAACAACAAATGTGCAAAAATTCAGCCAATCTACGATATCACCAATAAAAACTTGGTTCAATTTGGTATATTTGCTCAGAATCTTCCAATTGATGAATCGATGGTTCCATATTTTGGACGTCATTCAGCTAAAATGTTCATCAAGACTAAGCCAATCCGTTTTGGCTACATAATCTGGACTTTGTGTTCTTCAGACAGATATCCATTTCATCTTGAAATATACACTGGCCGTGATCCCGACAGAACTCGAGGTCTTGGTGAAACAGTAATCATGAAGAAGTTGGAAATTTTGGAGACACCCAGTGATCATGTCATATATTTTGATAACTTTTTCTCATCGCACGACCTTTTCAGAGAATTATCTGAGAAAGGAATTCGAGCAACTGGTACCGTTAGAATTAACAGAACCAATAAATGTAAATTGTCCAAAGATGTGATCAAAAAGTCAGATAGAGGTACGTTTGATTACAAGTCTGATGGCAACGTCTTGTTTTGTACATGGAAAGACAGCAGTGTAGTATCAATCGGCACGAACTTTGACTCTGTTTTTCCATTGCATTCATCCCCGATATTCTGTGTCACAAAGAAAGAAAGTCAGTATCCAGCAGCCAAATTTGATTCGAAATTACAATATGAATATGGGAGGCGTCGACGTTTATGATAAATTGCTGTCTTCCTATCGTCCAACGATACGAGGAAAGAAATGGTGGTGGAATCTCTTCATCAATGCATTGAACACTCTGACTGTTGCCTCTTGGAAAGCATTTAACAAGCTACATCCGAATGAAACTTTGAGCCATATACAATTCCTTCGGATCATTACGCAATGTCTAGTAAAGAAAGGTAAGCTCTTACTCCTGAGGCCCATGCATGGACGTGGAGTGCCGAAAGTTTCAGATATTCGAAAAGATGGAGTTGGTCATCATCTGAAACCCTGTAAGCAAGGTCGATGTGTTTACTGCATGAAAAACACTCGCTTGATGTGCTCTAAATGTCAGAAGCGTTTGCATTTAAACTGCTCAGCTGATTTCCACAAATAGTACTTTCATGTATCTCTGATGCCGTATGTTCCCATTTGGGAACAACGAATATTATTCATGTTTTGTCGATGATAAATCGTTTATTCATAATTGAACTATGACTACGTTTTGAAGGTATATCTCAATTAGTTTGCAAACGACAAGATCGGCTCTTGCTAGATTTTCTCTTGTTTGATATAGTTTAACAAATATACATACACATACACATACAAATATACAAATACACATACTCAAAAGTGGTCCTACAGATAATGCAATAAAGAAGGCTTACAAATTATAGCATATTATTACATAAAGCATCATGACATTATAGCCGATTATCATATTTCAATACTAAACTAAAAAATATACAGTGTAAATAAGGTTTAAAAATATGTTCCCTATTGGGCACATACGGTGGAAAGATAATATGTTCCCTATTGGGAACTCACGGCGGATAACGGTTAAAAAGACATTGATTGTTTTATAATGTACAGTAGATTAGCCCCTGATGTACACCTTGCATTTTGGCTGACAGTCCAGGAGTCCATGGTACAAAAGTATAAAGCAAAAAAATGTAAAGTTATGCCCACCGTCTTGCTCTGTGGCGCCTTCTACGGCAAGCCCGAATTCCTAAGTTCACTAGCCCCAATCACAGCTGTCTATTTCAATAAAAGAGCCCTTGCGTTTGCTCGCTGCAGGGCTCAGGCGACCAAAAATACCCTTTTCAACTCCATCTCTAGATGTTCAGGCGTGGACGGATAGTCGAGATGACATGCGCCTCAAGGTACTTTTGCCACACTTCCACAAGTGACATAGGTGGTGACGGCGATTGGTGTACGACGCCAACCTCTGCACATTTGTTACCGTTAGCAACGACCTTGCGACTCTCAGCAGAGGCGGCTGTAGAGCACACGGCAACCCTAGCTTCCAATAATGAGGTTGAATTCAGGGGATTGGTGACCATGATATTCAAAGCCGCCGTCTACTCACATGGCTAGAAGGCAAAAGAATGTCGACTATGGTCTGCGCTGGTCATGGCCTTGATAGCCTCCTTTCTCGAGCTCAGGAAACAGGTGGTCTCGTTTGCAATAATTGAAGAAGCAGTCTCACAGAGAATTGTGACGATTGACGACACTGGAACCATACTTGCAGGTCAAGGCCTGATGCCCCAGAGAATCCAGAACTTGCGCCTTTTCCGAAGGACAAGTTGGACAAATCGTACCGCTCTCGAATAATTCTAATCCTTGCCAAAATTTCAACAGGATCTGCATTTCATTTGGTTCGAGATGTACACTGTAAACTGTAGGGCACTAACTTAGGCACGAACCCGAAATTTCGTGCCAGTTAGCACCTAGTTAGTGCCTTTCTAGTGCCTCGGGTAGCCACTAGGCACTATTAGACACCAAACCAAAAACTTGTTTATCCAATGAAATCGAAGGAAAAATCAATGGACACGAACTCGGCACTATGAACTTCGTGCCTACTCGTGCCTTGTGTTGGTTAGAATTGATGCCTAAATTTCGTGCCTAATTCAAGCGAAATTTCGTACCCTAGAATTTACAGTGTAGGTTAAGTCCCATTGAAGGCAATTCCCGTAACCAACAAAATGCGTCAGAGTTGGCCACTGCAATTATTCTGGCTTGATGAGCTGGCGTTGATGACTCAATTAGATTTTCAAAGTCAAACTCTTCGATGGCAGATGACCGATTAGATTGTTGGAGAGGCGCAACGTTTAAAAGTATGACAGTGAATAAACGTTTATCACATTTTCATTGTAGAGTGAAATGATTTCATTCAAGTCAGATGACATTGTGCATATCTCATTATGATGGAACCACAGAATTAGACAGGTCGTCTCTTCTTCTATTTGACTAGAAGGGATGCATTGGAACATGTAACGTAAATGAAATGCCACAATCTGCTGACACAATACCATAGCATTCGAACAATGAGCAGCCAGTTCAACATTAAGCACACCAAATTGTGCAAAGTTTCAGTGACTGTTATCAACCGGATCACACAGCAAAGAGACACAGACGATATCAGGTTCTACGGAGAAGTTTGTGAACGTTTTTTCATGCGCCTGCTAACTTTTTTTAAAATGATTGGAGGGCCCAACATTATCGAGAAAACTTTTTGCGCAATGATCTGAATTCTTCGAATCTGAAGGAATCGTGGTGATCGGAGCATTTTGAAGGAATTCAGAGCAATGCGCAAGCGACGCACGACTATTTTTCCTATCTCTGCAAGGTATTAAAAATTTCTTTTTCCCCACTTAGTAAGTGTCTGCATGTGCCATCTGTTTGAATCAGTTTGCACTTCTAGCAAACGATTAAGCAATCTCATTCTGTGGATGGAACATTTCTCGGGCTGCACTTAACGATGCTAAGAAGGCTACTGCATGACGTAAAAGCGATCGTAATTCAAGTCCACCAAATTTCATACCAAATTTCAACTGGTCCATACTCATTGAAAATGAAGAAATCGCTTCTCTGGTTCAACATTTTCAATTGCTATAATGTCTGTTGCGGGAAGATATTCAACCTATCATCTACATATTAGATCTGTCGTGGTGTATGAAGTCTATGTCTCTAGTCTGACACTAGCAGTATCAACTTGCGTTTTAGAAATAGCTATTTTCTTGAGAGAGGTTCATCATGGGTTAATGTTTATTACCGCATAGCTTTCAGTGCATCCATCATAATGGAACGAACTGTCTATGTTATTTGAACACGACACGCGAAGCATCGAGACAGCAAGTTCAATTACAGGTGGAGGCACGCGAAGCTATGCGGTATCATATTTCCTGCGTGATACCGAGTTCTCGTCACTAGTGCGAGGAACGACAATGATATCTCAATACATTGTTGTCTTCATTGTTGCCCGAAAAATTCAATGTTAATAATATTGTACGTAATTGAAATGAACCCGGCACCAATGTAGGAAAAATGCGGACGTCAATGCTATGAAAACACATACAGATACAAGCTAACTGAAATATATAAAATACCTTCACATGCATAGATACAGACATCATCATGTTTCTGTTCTTTTTGCGAATAACGCCTCTAAAGAGGTATAAAATTATTTTACTTGTGCGACGTTTCGAAAGTCTTGGTCACGTACAAATGAGCCAAATCAGGCTATACAAAATCAAAGATCATAATATACAAAATTTAAATGTAGGCCCTAAGTAATGTAAAATTTACAGATATCTATCACTACAAAAGGAGGAAATACATAAAGAAATCTTATTTAACCTAGCATCTAAAAACACACTAAGAAGAGTAAATTATATGGTTGTGCAAAAGTCTATGTACAAGTGAAAAGGAATTGATGATAGAATTTCAAGAAGAGCACAAAACTATAAAATATTCAAAACACGATAAGAAGGATAAAATACCCCGCCCCTCACATCCATTCATCAAATTGGCTTCCTTTCTTATGAAAATCGATTCGGCAGCCACTCGTGCGCAATTATCTTTAATTGTTCTTATTATTTTCCACTTAAAATCTACCAATCCAGGGTGAGTCTGTTTATGTTGGAACACAGCTGAGTCATGTGATGTTAAGTGTTCGTAGATTCTCGATCTCATGGTTCTGTTCGTTTGACCTATGTCACATTTTTGGCATTGTTGGCATGTTATTTTGTATGATTTCTTATTACAGCAGTTTGGAAATGATGCTGATGCAGATGCTCTACAATTTCGAGGGCAAGCAAGCATTTGCCTGATTTGGCTCATTTGTACGTGACCAAGACTTCCGATACGTCGTACAAGTAAAAGAATTTTATATCTCTTTTGAGGCGTTTTTCGCAAAACAAAGAATAGAAAAAGTAAAATAAAAGGTATGGCCAAGCTTCTAAAACAGATGTTGACCTTCTTGCACTGTAATTTGTAGATAACGGTGACATTGCTTCGAATCTTCCTAAATTTCCTGAGGTGATCAGCAACAAAAAGTAATTCATGCTCATGATAAATCATTTTAGGCCACGAATTCTCAATTCCCGCGACTTCAGAATTTCGGAATATTATGATGAATACCCTGCGTACCCTGCTGTTGCTCGTCTTGCTAAGATATACGCTACCTCAGCATTCCAGCGGCCAGCGATCCGCCGAAAGATTTTCTTCGGAATTCATTTTTTTACATTTACACGTCACAAAGAAATTGCTTGAAGCCGAGTTATGTCGAGATGTTGACCTTCTTGCATTGTAATTTGTAGATAACGGTGACATTGCTTCGAGTCTTCCTAAATTTCCTGAGGTGCTCGGGTAATTCGAAAAAGAACAAGAACAAGCTCTTCCTTTGTTACAGACATTTTTACAAGACTCAATTATAAGTCGACGCTTCGTCTGCACTGACTTTGTAATTTAACCACAAAAAAATTTCACCATTTTTTGTTGGATGTCTTTATAATTTCTACTTTTAGAAATAGAATTAGAACTATCAGGCTGAAATGCGGGTTAAGTATATACATGATGAGAGTCTCTTGCAAGTATTGGCAAATTAAAATTAAAGGAGACCTGTTTAAGTCTGTTTCAAAGTCTATATCGGTAGCATAATTTGGATTTTCCTAGTGCTCTAAAAATTTGCATTGAGTTCTGGAAGATATGAACATTCATTAGATGAAAGATAGAGAGTCTACTTTGAAGATTTTGAAGTTTTCATTGACAATTACAAGACAATCCTGTTGACAGCGAAACAAAATAATATTTCGGTTGTAGCTCAAGAAGTACTTCAGGGCAACTTTTTGAAATTTTCGATGCACCTAATGGTGCGAGCAGGTGCTAGCGCACAGTCCTAGCATAAACAATAACTCTACATCGATCTTACCGGGACAGATCTTGCAGCTTCGTTCTTGTGTGGCATTCCCGGAGCACTTTAATCCATACACGGATTCCTTGCATTGTCTACTTCGGCTTTTCTGACCATGTCCGTAAGTAGCGCTGCAATTGGACCATGCAGACCACGAGGTCCATGTGCCTGTAGACAAAAACGCAGAATCTTCAGACATGAAGAACTGATTTAATGTAGTAATTACAATATTGATTTCATACAATAAAGTCTTGAATTGAAGGCCATGTAGGCTACTTGAATTTATTAAACGTTATGGGGCTATCGATGTACGCGTGCACGTGAAGGTAACGCGTTGACCCACTATAATATAATTGACGATCCAATGGAACGTCAAATAACGGAATCAGTCAACATCAAAAACAGTTTACAACAGAAAAGGATCGTCATCAACAACAAAACAGAGTGGAACCTACCAGGCATACCAACGGTTACAATGCAGAAAAACTAAGGAGATATAGGATGATAATGAAATGTGAGCTATGAGACTATTGAATAATGAGCTATGGAACTGCGACTATCAATGAACTGTGGCATAGTCTATGTGCATATTTGTTAGATATCGATAATGACAGTGATAATTTGTAATTCAGTGTAGAGATTTCAAATGATGTGGCATTTGATTTCCAAAACATTTTTGACTTAGGATTTCTTTATATCGCAATTGACAAGGCAAGATCGGCGAAATATATATTGACAAATTACATTAATTTGTGCGTAGAAAGACTGAAAAATAACATTATTTCAAGAATTACAGCTTATAAGCAACAACAAAATGAAAAATGTTTATTTCAACACAACTTTTTCATTCCTTGACAGATGTAGATGATAAACTTCAGAGTATTGATAGATCATTGACTTTATCTAATAGTAGGCAGCAACACGGAAAATTGTCAGCTATCATCATCTGTTTGGGGAGACACGTATAAATTAAGGAAAAAATGAACAAAATACATTTATGTACCAAATCAATATTGTCTCCTTCATCTAAATCTACTACGACACTCCCGGCTGGAAAGTGGTGAATTTCTGAAAAATTTGCTAATGCTCAAATCCTATATCCCAGCGTCTGGATATTCCTACTATAAATAAAAACGAATAAATGAAAAAAATCGGTGGTCTAGATGCCGATAAAAAAAAACATTAAAAATATAAAAATTGCAAAAAATGTTTCCGGCCATCCACAAAAAATGCTAATGCTTAATACTTGTATCAGAATGTCAGAGTGATTGTATAGTGGTTCTATGCATAAAACCGTTCAAATAGAAAAATCGGCGGTGTAATTATTGAGAAATTGGTAAAATAATTTTTTGAAAAGAAAGATTAAAATAAATAGGGCTATCTAAATTATACCATCTAAAAGTTATTTATATGTTTATTCTGGAAACTTCTATTGCGAACTACCTTTGTAATATACTTTTAAAGTATTATTCAAGCATTAGTTATTATTTCTAAGACTATATGTAGACTATATTCCACATGTAGACTGCATTTCAATTTACTACATCTCAGCTATATTCAATTATATAGAGTTATATCAAATATGTGAAGCAGCATAAAACTAAAATATGAAATCAAACTTCAAGATTGATGATGCATTTAACAGTGTACCATGCTAACATGAAATAAATTATACACATGATTATCAATGTATATAGGCCTACTGAATTTACTCGCGTGTCGCAAAAAACTGAAATTTGAAAAAAGAGCACATTCAAATAAATGCTTGATGGCGTAGTTTCTTACTACTCGCAGAAGTTGCTGGTCATATCGGTCATTGCTGGGTGCTACTCGATACCTCGACCATGTCTTCAAAAAGTCACTATGAATAGACTGTGAAGTCCGCTCTGACCATACTCCCAAACCAGTCTCTTCATTGCGCTCACAAAATTGAGGAACATGGTGAAAAATTGCATGGATTTCCTCGGTGATCAGAAGGTTTAAGACTTCGAATTTAGTAGTAAGCACATCCCAGACGCAAGCGAAAAATGTGAAATGCTGAGTCATCAGGCTGACTAAGCCTCCCCCCTCTGGAAGGAAGGAAGAGAGTTTGCCAAGGATGTGATGGAAGGATGGGTCCGAGAGGAGGAAACTGTTCCCTCCCCCCCCCTCCGGAAGGAAGGAAGGAGTTTTCCAGCAAGGGGTAGGAAGGGAGAAGGGTAGGAATGTGGGAAGGATAGAGTGTGGAATGGGTGGATGTTGGATGTTTTGGGATGAGAAAGGCTGGAATTCGGCATGAAGGAGGCCTCGGATGGGAAAACGGAGTGCAGATTCGGACTCTACGTGAAATTCTACATCTGTGGTGTGATTTCCAGCTCAATCGGAGAGAAAATGTTCTAACCCCCCCCCCCCACCTACCAAACTTCCAGCTTTGGTTGTAGACATCGTAGAAAGTCGTGCAATAGCTCATTTGAAAGCTAAGAGTGAGAAAAATGCAGTGGAAAGCTCAGTTTGGGCTAATTTTCTTGGGTTTAGGGAGGAAAATGGCAGGAAAACGTCAGAGTTGGAAAAGTCAGGTTTTGGAGGTGTTGGGATGAGAAAAGTCGTTTTTCGGGCAGAAGGAGACCTCGGAAGGGAAAATGGAGTGCAAATTCGGACGTTTTGGTCAAAGTTGGGTTAGGAAGGATGTTTCCAGCGACATCGGATAGAAAAAGTTCTGACGTCCC